>JACEVL010000130.1:3320907-3368407 GCA_020284085.1 Aporrectodea caliginosa | reverse complement strand
GGATTGGCCTCCCTGTAATCGCTCTTGAAAACATAGACATATGCATTATTCCAATTACTTTTAAAATACCGGTTCACTTAATAGCCTATAATTAACTATAAAACAGGGCACAGGCCTATTTGGACTTATGTAGTATACCAGTTTGGTTTGAATCCGTCCAAACGTAACATTAATATTATCTTCCTGTTTCCCTTTTTGCCATATAGGGCCTAAGTATATAGGCCTACTTAATGAGTTTGCGGTGGATCTGATTCGCTGATCCAAACAACGTTGTACGATCTACAGGCTGGATGAGCCACAGAAATAGCTCCAGGATTATTTAACCGACTGCATGTGACAGTCCTCATCATTGCATTCTCAGAGAATTAATCACCTTTGCGAATGTATTCGGTGTTGGGTGGGTCTGAACTGGTTTGCCACTTGGCTCAGTGCACCCAGAAGTAGTTGGCCTAATATGTTTATCTTAAACGTGAATCTCCTGATAAAGCTCTCTCGACATTTGTGTTCCTCATGACAGAGGCCCTTCGCCCTCCTTTGCGCACACTTTGCACACTATGCGAATCGCTTGACGGTCACTCATGCAGTGTCTTTCTACACTTTGTAATTGTGCGGTTTTTGATATTTATTGCTAGTATTTGTTTAACAACATCTACAGTTTGTTCTGTGTCTTACATTTAACGTATACAGATATTATCTTTTATTCAATGACCACAGCCATTGACTGTAGCTTAGAGGTTGCATATATTTACATGCAGGAAACTGAGTTTCTGTTGCTCAGCACTGCAACCCAACTATTGAAAAGTAAGGTTGTAGCTTAGGCAATGTGCTTCTCTCTCCTTATCCAAACTTTGGAGCGAATTCTGTTCATCTGAAAATTCGTCACACACATGCGTTCATCTGTTCTCAATTTCGGTGCTTTTTAAGCACAACTGCTTTTATTTATTTATATATTATGTTTGTGTAGGGTTAATGATTTACACACCAAGGTAAGTTGCATGCTGCCTCACTAGTGCCTTCTGTACATCGCCCTATCTGTGTGTGTACGTGCGATAATTGGTAATTGCCCCAGCCATTATGTTTTGGTATCAATGTATCGTAATCGTAATCTTAAACTCCAAACTTCTAAAGCGCCTCTGTCACCCCTTGAAAGCTAAGCGCAGGGCACAAGCTCATTCACGAACGCTGCATCGAGTCAGAAAGCTATCAAATGGCCATCCAAGTCCGGTTGCCAGAGACTCCAGAGTGTCACTTATAACGATATTGGTTTATTGTTGTATCACTCCTGATCTGCTGCATGCGCTCTAGATCGACGTCTAATCAGGGAAGCTCGTCTCTACTGTTAAAAGCAGACCGTTCAAACGTTTCATTTAGTTACCAATCAGATACGTGTCCAGTTTTGCGATCATGTTTGCCAAGTCTTCATTAGCAGAGTTTTTAACGTGTTATATAGACCTCTAAGACTTTTGACCATCACATTGTAAAAATAGAGGTACCCGAATATCTGCTGGGTGTTGCTCGACCTTCCTTAAGTCGGATATAGTATGCCCATTCCTAAATCTAAAGTCACCAGTCGAGTTGGTATTTAGGACCGTACATGTACAATTTGTACATACATACATGTACATACCTACATACATGCATACATGCATACATGCATACATACATAGGCTACATACATACATGCATGCATGCATACATAAATAGGCTACATACATACATGCATGCATGCATACATGCATGCATGCATGCATACATACATACATACATACATCATACATACATACATACATACATACATACATACATACATACATACATACATACATACATACATACATACATACATACATACATACATACATACATACATACATACATACATACATACATACATACATACATACATACATACATACATACATTGATGAACAAAACTTAAGCATACAAATGTGGGTCCCATTGTGGGGCTTATTATGGGACTTAATTGGCAGACTATTGCTTAGTGTTCTTTGTATGCGTAAGCTTTTGTTCACCAAAATGCGATATGTAATCGGTTTCAATAAAGAATATTCCACACATATAATTATATACACACATTACACATACAGTACATTCGGGCGTGCTTATGTAGCCTATACATACCCACATAATGCCACATTGCCTAGACAAATTAACATTCATAATTATGCGGTTTAATTCACGTAATCAGACATCGCCATGCCATGGTAGCCCAGTCTTAAAGTTGACCTACCTTAATAGGTATTAGGTACCTTTGCAAATCTGAATACGTTTTGCAGATCTTCGAATAGGAACGTCTGGGTTATAAGTGGCAAAGGAGACGGAGTAAGAGAAGGAATAGCATCATCATAAATTCCGAATAAAATTTAAATTGGCCTGTCTGACCTAGAAAGCCCTCAACACCAGCACACCTCATCTTCATCATCATCAAAATCATCAAAATCATCATCATCATCATCATCATCATCATCATCATCATCATCATCATCATCATCATCATCATCATCATTATCATCATCATCATCATCATCATAGATTTCTTTCTCTCCTGCTATCCATCCTTAATCGTTTGCGTGCATGCAGTCCGCTGAGCTAACTTTGAGATGCAGTCATGAGCCTGAAGGGTTAACGACTACATATTTGTGAGTGCTGGTGGCGAGTCCTCTCCCTCGCCACCTGTTTTCCCATTGATAGTGTACGGTCAGTGTACTCATTCTAGCTACGTTTGCTGCAGGGCCGGATTAAGACTTTCGAGGGTCCTAAGTCAAGCGCACATCTGGGGGCCCTAACCATGCAAAATTTGTAATTACTTTGAAAAATTTCTGATGACCTTTTTTTGCGTTTCCGTCTTTTTTCAGAAGAAATTGTCAAATTGGACCTTTGTTCCATCATGTGTTTTATATTTCCTCACAGTTGGGGGCCCTCAAAACGTTGTGGGGCCCTACGCCATGTCAAATATGACCTTTGTACCATCTGATTTTATATTTCCTGTCAGTTGGGGGCCCTCAGAACGTTGTGGGGCCCTAAGCCATGGCTTATTTCGCTTATAGGTTAATCCGGCTCTGGTTTGCTGGAGCTCGATTGGAACAGTTATCTCGAAACTATACGTTCTGCCTTTGTGGGGATTTGAATCGCTGATCTTCCGATTGATTATCGCGCACCTGTAACACCTGTTTACGCCCGGCATAAGTTCTTTGATAGTACCTGCATGTAAATATAATTCTTCGGAATTTCGCAGCTTCACCTAAAAGCCACGTCTCAAAGGAAACCTTTACACCAGCGCTAAATCAACTCCAGTCCGCAGGAGCCAAGGTGTTTGGTCAGTGAAGAGCCAATAATCGCCACTGAAACGTGTTTACTAATAAACATCAACAAAGTTAGGGATAGTCTATATCCTGGGCCACAGCTGCACGAGGAGCTGATGGCTAGTCTCCAACCCTGGTCCCTCGGAAATAAGTTCCATGCAGACCAGACATAGTTGGCGATGGTGGTCTAGAAATTGTGCCGGAGCGTAAACAGTAACCTATCATCATCTGTATCATCTCGCCAATGCATCATTGGTCTATGGCTTTTGAACAAGATATCTGTTGCTTGCTGTGTAGCTGATGTCGCCCATGGTGTTTATTGCTAGCCATCAATCAACTTCGGACTTATTTTATGTTGTTGCTGTTGTTGTTGCTGTTGTAGGTCATGAATATAGCTTTAGCCTGGCTCAGGACTCAGATTAACAGTACAAATACGCTCAGATACTGGTACGTCGACGGTTTTCCAGATCTAGAAGCATGCTTACGGGACCCAAACCGTTACATCGATCAGAAGTTTACTGATTGGGTGACTGCTCTCGATTCCAGAGATCCCCCAGAGTACTTGACAGATATACACGGGGGTAACATTTGTAACATAATGAGTGAACTCGATGTAAGTGCAAACAGAATGAGGAATGCAAACATTAATTACACCGAGTCATCTCTCGATGGTACAAATCAAACAGAAGATAATATGCTAATTAACGCTCAGGAAAGCGATGACCAGAGGAGCAACCTCCTAGATGAAATGAATAACAACCTTGATGAAAATCGAAGCCAGGTCAAAACGATTGGAGAACTGGAAAGGGTTTATGCTAAGAAAAGTCAGCGGCGTTCTCGAAGGACCAGAAATCTTAGGTGTAAAAAGTCGAAAACCTGCGTCGGCAAACAGAAGAACCAGTTTTTGGAAGTCCCCAAAAGCGCCAATAGTTCTAATGGTTCTAAAATCTGCATGCCGCTCAGGGAAATCCAGGATGCCCCCTATCGCACGTGCGTTGAAGAGTCGTCGAGACATTCGACTTCTAGAGAGAAATCAACAACTACGGCTTCCAAATTCTCTTTCAACATTTCAGTATTTCGTTGTACTGTGAACGGGTGCGGGAAGCTGTACCGGCGTCGATCACACCTTCAGTCGCACATGCGTCGACACACCGGTGAACGACCTTTTCCATGCACGTGGGACGGATGCAAGTGGAAGTTCTCGCGGTCGGATGAGTTGGTTCGACACATGAGATCCCATTCCGGCGATAAACCCTTTATCTGTACGACTTGTTCCAAACGTTTCGCAAGGTCTGACCATCTAAAGAAACACCTGCGAGTGCATGAGAAGGCACTGATTAGCCAGTTTAATTAATAAAATTATTGTTAATTTCACTTGCAGGTGCTATGGTAACTGGTATCTTATTGGCACTGTAACCGGGCTCCGATTCTAAGAAGATCGGCCGCTTTATTTGTTACTGTAGCCCATTGTGTTTTTGCATATATAAGCCTTGCAGCCTAAGCATCTTTCAAACCCTTTATTTACTTACAGCGGTGCTTAGTGAATGAGTGATTATCTCATGAACTGCTTTCGATTAAACGTATACGCAGCTACGACTGTCACTTTTGGTCTGCAATTGAATTTGCAAATCACGGAAATTTCGGTAATTTTACGGTTGCTAACATTCACAGGTCAAATTTAAGACAGTCTGGTAGCTTTTCTCTATCTTTCCTCTGCTTATCTCTTCCTTTTCTTTTCTTTTATATTCTTCTCTTTCTCTTTCTCCTCTCTCTCTCTTTATCTCTTTAATTATTTAATTCATTACGAAGATTTATATAGCGCCCCTTCAAGGTTACTACTCTCTCTCTCTTTCCTTTCTCTCTTTCACACACACTGTCTGTCTATATCTGCATCTCTAATTCTGGAGACCAAGACCGAGGAGAGACCAAGACGTTCGCCTCACGCTGAGACCAGCCCGAGACAGAGATCACGAGACTTCCAGACGAAAGCGATTTCAAGACATAGACCTACCTGAAAGTCCATTTTATTCGTCATCTCTCGGTTTTTTATATATTTCAATGTAATTTGCTATTCGTAAGTGAGCATTTATATAGCGCCTCCTCAAGACAACTCATTAGAGTTGACACGACACTATATGGTCACGACCCTACTCTTGCACTAATACTTGACAACATTTCTTTGTTACTTTGCTGGACCAACCATATGAAAGTCTCTGCCGCCTGTAAGATACTTCAAGAAGCATACACAATATTCATCAATTTAAGAAATGAATCACAAATTATCTAATTGATATGTAATTTCGCTCTGGACAGACATGGGTTATTGAAGGCCCCGGTATACGCGCCATAGGCCTATGCGTGGCATAGCTCCCGAGTATTAAGTCACTGAAATAATTAGCCACCACCGATGATTATGCGAACCGGCAAATGGGTCACTTTGTATGTACGTGTATATCAGACTCTTAATATAGTGCATTTTTTAATACCTTGTAAAGGCGCTTTTTATATAAATGCACCCCCCCCACTAAATGCATAAAGGTTACGTTTCAACAACTAAGATTTGGTACATAGGGTAATTTAGAAAAGCCTATGCCTTAAACACCAACGTTATTACCTCTGTCAGACAGCAGTCTTTCTGCCTATAATGATATTAGTACCGCCCCTTTGCTCTGTGCGGCAGGATCAAAGCATAGCTGGCCCTGTAAGAGCAACAGGTAGCCTAATAATTTAACCCAACCTGTTCACTTCTCGTTTGTGATGAGGCAAAGTTCGGTCTTCGTAGCCTCCTTTGGAATGCGGATGTTCACAAAGGTCATCGAGATGGTAATATCGAATGCGGACAAATGGGTGGGATCCAAGGTAGGTCTTTTTGCGGACGCCATTTATGTGTGACTCTCATCACTTTGATGTTGCGTATTGCACCTACAGCGGCAGTGCGTCGAGACATAGAGGTCTATTATACTTAGGATGCTGGTTGCTTCAGACATTATTATGCAGTTAATCGAATAGCAAGAAAATATCTAGCGAGTGCAATGTCCGTGGGCTGTAGCCCAAAGGCCCCTATAGCCACAGGGTGCATGCAGTTGCAACTGCAGTGATGGACAATAGTTAATCAGCTGTAGTTAGCAACAAGTAGCAAACTAATTTTTAGCAGAGAAGTAAACTACTTTTTCGAAAATAATCATTTGTTAAACTACAAACTCTGAATTGGTAGTCTATACGACGCTTTCTAACTACTTTAGCAAGAGAGTTATAATGAGTTGCATACGTAGGCTACCACTTTGTCTACAGTTGACAACACTGAAGACTTCGAAGGCTGTATACGCCCTAGTTGCATTTATAATAGGAGAGTCTACTGATTATGAATTCAATAAGCCGAAAAGTACATGTTATATAATAGTATTAAAAAACTAGGCCTATAAATTAATGGTTCATCATCGATGTAAACGAATGTCGCTAAGAAGCAGTGGCGTAACGAAGGGGGGGGGGGCAGAGGGGCAGCCGCCCCCGGGCGCAGCACCAGAGGGGCGCAAAATTCGCTTTCAGTGGCACACAGTACTATGGCAAGAACGATTAAAAGCCAACAAGAAAATTAAAGGGGGGCAGTCGTCAAACTTTGCCCCCCGGGCGCTGAAACCCTTCGTTACGTTACTGCTAAGAATTGAAAATAGGGAAAAACAAATTTTTCTACAGCTTTATAGCATACGTGTTTACCGCTCCAAGATAAATTCTGAAAATCTCTTGAACTTATTAAAGCACACCAAGTTAAGGTATTTAAGCTATGGTATAGTTACTAACACAACAAATTTAACTGATGAAGTGAACTCAAATTAAGCGAATACCGTAATAATCTTATTTTTTTTACTTTGGCTCGCGTAAAAATTTAATGTAAAAGTTCACGTCTTCCTATAAAGCGACCATGCATGTAGCACCATTGCTCATGTTCAATGAATTGATCGGATGAGTTCGTTAGAACAAATGCTTTAATTATCGTTGGACATGAACGTAGATGATGTTCAGAGATAGAATATAGAATATTCTTTATTAACTGATAAAATGAACTCAATTTAAGCGACTACCGTAATAATCTCATTCTTTAGCTTCTTCTATCGACGAGTGCAACACAGATTTAGGTTTTCTTTTGACTGCTGTCCTGAAGATGTTTGGTGTTTTTTATTCTTCGAAACAAGTTCGGAGGTAAATTGCTGTCATCTGATATTGAATGCGGCTACATTTCTTGTACGAGATTCTTCATAGGTTATGGCTCACCACAAACAGGTGTGGCAGCGCAAATAATTATCTGTCCATTAGAGTTTTATTCATCGTAATCATCGGCTACCTTTCAATGTTGTTTACCAAAAGCCACTTAAAGGCTTGAAGCTAACTGAACACAGCACCGTTTAACTTAAAAATGCACTTAGCCAAATGCAAGAGTGCCTGTTGTAGCTAATAACATTCTATGGTCGAAAGAACCATTGTCGTTAAAAGACTTCGGCATTTTACAAATCTATAAAATGCCTGAACAGCATCCAGTTAGGTCTATAGCGATTAGCTCTGGATCACTAGCTTCAGTGTTGATTATTTGGACGCATAAAACGTTATTGCTCAGATTGCTCATTACGAAATCAACCCGACTTGGTTCGACCATCTGTTACCCAGCAATAATAAACTAATTAGTCCCTATAGCTTTCTATTGTTGAGTGCAATGACCTAAGAACATACCGTAGTAATTAAAGTAAACTGCTGTACTGCTGTTTTCCTCGACTAAGCATTATATTCTCAACCAAAGGCCTTCTCCTCCTCCTCTGTCACTTAAAACCCAAACGTTCCTGTTTCTTTTGCAATTATTAATGAAATTTTTCCTATACTTTTATATAGCGCCAGTATTTAACTGCAAAGTGCCAATCGATGGCGCAAGGCATGCAGTACAGTATGCATACCGGTACATGTAGCCTATGTAAGATTATACGTATGCACTATACATGTATGAATGCATGCATGTATGCACGTATTTCTGTATAGCCTACATGTAATTAATTGTAATTAAACATTTATATAAAGCCCTTTCAAGATATCTACTCAGAGGCGCTCTCTGCGCTAGCCTATATGGTGTTAAATGTCATTACGAACGACTATTATAGTAGCCTACATCAGTTAGCAAAAAAATGCACAGTACCCGGTAAGCTGAGAGTCGCCAGTGGCGGGCCCACGCACACATGAGGAACCGACCAACGGATTCAAGTCGACAGCGTAGCTATATATGTATGTATATGTAGGTATAGCTATGTGTACATATGTATGTATGTATGCCTATGTATGTATGTATGTATGTACAGCATAACTTGCTTTTTCAAGTGGCTTATCATCATAGGCTGCTTCTTTGTCACAGCTGAATTTCTGGTATTGACTTCTACTACGGATTAGTTCTGTCGCGCCATCGGTTGATGCCTTGTGCAGTTACTGCAGTATACAACAGCAGTAGGTCTGTAGAGGTTGCTAGTTATTTATGGTTCTGTCCACTGGACTGTGATATTGGAATGCGATTTCGGTTAGAACAGGCACAACTATCGATTGACGCCTCGTGCACTATGATAACGGCGTTATTAAAATTCCAATAACAGATCAGATCACATTAGATTAGATTAATATAATTAAGCTCTATAGATAGCTGCATATTATTTCCGTTTATAAAATGTGTGTAAAGCAATACAGACAATGGATCTCTGGAAGGCGCCCACTGAGACCATGAATAGATAATTAAGATATTTTATTTCAGACCTGATTAAACATATACAAATAGTTCCATCATTTAACATAAACTGATCACAAAAGTGAATCCTGAGTGTTATTGTAATTGCTATTTATATAGCACCTCTTCAAGAAAACTTATCAGAGATGCTATCAAACGCGTTCACACAAAAACCACGATTGAACATACGTTCTTCAACTGCTTGTAAAATAGATGGGACTGTTAAAAGCATTGGATAGGTAGCACCGAAAAAACTCACACATTTTATGAAACAGATAATTATGTAGGCCTAAACATTCAGTAAGAATATGCACATCTGTAATATAACTTTGAACAGAACTCAATAGAAACATAGGACAAATGCATCGAATCACACTTTAAAAGAAACTTAAATGACAATTATAACTCTTAGGCGCAACTGTTTGGTCGGGTAGCTCCTTCGCATACCAGACCTTCCTTGGTTCCATGGACGTCTTCATAATACAGCATGTCTATGCTAGGCCTCTTCACTCCTGGTCGCTCAGCTCTCCGCTCGGAGCCTTCTGGTTGTTCCGTGTATGTGTGGGGCTAGTAGTTGGAACCATCTTCCATAGGAACTGGTTTTAGCTCCTCAGCCTTTCTCTTCCTCTGTTTCGGAAACACCTGAAGTCCGATTTATTTGTTAGTGATAGGCTATCACTGACTTGGGTCACGACTCGGGACCACCTGTAAGTCACTGAGTGGGGCTTTATACATGTTCAATTATGATTACAAAAAATAAGTTATGTTATTGTGATTTTAAAGTAAAAACGAACACAAAATATGTATAAATTAAAAAACAGGACATAGGCCTAATGACATAATGCACCGAGATGACTTTGCTCTATAATGATGATTTTCCCATAGAAAAACCTAGACGCTTCAACACCAATAGCACACACAAACTGAAATGTATAACTTCAAACAGTATCATACTAAACACTTGATTGATACTCAAACCTATGCTCTTTAAAATGCATTTCTGTAGATGAGTGCGTGCATTTTCTTTGTATGTGCATGTGCGTATGTATGTACCTATGTGTGTAAGTATGTATGTATGCATATATGGAGGCAGTTCTCTAGCATATTTTGGGAGTTTCGCAAAACAGAATCTCATACATTCGTTTTGCACAACCAATGTTTCAAGTCGTTAGGCAATCTCTTTTCAAACTGATGCAACACAGTGATTCTGAAAGCAGTCTAAAAGCAAACTGATCGGCTTTCAATGTTCAGAGAATCAAGTTTAAGATCACAGGCAATGTTGTACTTAACAACAGAATAAGGCTTTGTACAACAGCAGTAATAACATTCACAGTTAGGAGGCGTTAGACCGCTACCTCCTTTGCTCTTTCAGCTGCACCTCTCTTCCGAGTACGGCCTGCACAGCCTCCAGGACATTGTGTACCGTCGAGACAGATGGAACGCACAAGGACTCATCCATTACGACATCGCCTTGAACTCGGGTTGCTATGTTTCCTTGGATACGGTTGCTATTGAAAACTCCGGTGCACACCAAGACAGAGTCACAGCTGACGACGCCAAGGTGATTGGCATCAAGCGAGTCAAAGTACAGTTCCTGGTCACGGCCATTCGACTCGAAAGCAGTGGCATCTAACCGGGGTGTACCACTGTTTCTTTGTAATGACTGGTTGAATAGGTTGGCACCAAAGATGTCTACTTGTGGATTATCACTAAAGAACAAACAACATCAACTTTAGTTAATTTATATATTGATTAACAGCACATAACCATAACACATAACCATTAGCCAGATGATAATAGTTCATATTTTAACAGCCATTTTTCAAAGGCATCATTTTGTTCTTGTCCTTTGCAAGATTATATGACTTCCTCTGACTGTAGCTTAAACAAACTTAAATGCAAGCAACTATGACTGATCATAACCAGATCACTAATTAAACTAATCAAAACATCACATACCTTCTGTTGTGCTTTTGATTCATTACAATGCAGGTTAATTCCATTGCAAACAATTAGCCTTGTGAATTATGGTGATACTAAAGCATTTTTCTATAATTATGCATCTCATTTTCATAAAAAAATTAAATCCGAGTTTCAGTGATACCAAAGCACGTACTAACCCTACACAGTACATTCGGCGCACAGGTGGTAGACCCAGTCTATGTGCATGGTGTTGCAGGCGGCGTTCAGCATAGTGGTAGGTTATTTCACTTGGCTTTCCAACAAGCGCTGTGTATTTCAGCTGACAGCCTGTTATCTTCTGATAAAGTGTCTTCAGGCAAAGTAGGAAGCAGCCATGAGCAAATCTGTTTGTATCAAGCAGAAAACTATGTTGCTTAGTAACATAATTATTATAGGCCACAAGAGGGCATCCTCACAACAAACATACTTATGAAACTAATTACATATATCATGATTACTGATATTATGGACACAAATGTTATTTAATTTAGTAAAGTGGTCTCATGCAGAATACATAAACTTAAGTGTATTTCATTTAAAATGATATCTAGCTGAATGCTAGAAATGTGACAAGAAATTATTTCCCTTGCATTCATGAATTTTTAAATCAATCATCTTTCACAAAAGAACAATGTTAGCCAAATTCCATGAATTGTGTATAACAATAACATCTGACATGAAGTTCAAGCCTATTATCTACTTTACCAAAATACATATTTGATTCCCAAATGCGTTATTGACCTTGGCATTGGAGCTTCTGACATCCAAACAAGATCTGTATTGCAGGCAAGAATGGGCAAGTGAGGATAAGGCAATGCTTCAGGAACATTCCATGGATGCCCATTGCTTACGAGAACGTCCAGAAGAAGCTGAAGACAGGTTTCCCATCTGGTAGGTTCACCAAGGAGCAAGATTGCTGTAAAAAAGCAAGCATCAGTTAATATCAGACTGATAACAATTTATTTACGAAATGACGTTCAATACAAGTTCAAAGTTTCAGATAACACCATACCATGGTCTGTGCACATTGTCTCTCCCTGTTCGTTTAGAAATGTGCACTTTTGTACAACAGCATTTAAACTGTACAAAATTTGTCAAGGCATTAGAAGTTACAGTTTGGACTTGCTAATGTGAAATCATGGGAGGGTACAGGTCGAGTGACACAGCATGCAGACCAGGCCATCTATAAAAAGGGATTATGTTGAAATACTCTATATTTAGTGCTACTCTGCAGTTCCTGTATGGCTGCATGTTAACCAATACAGCATGTTAAGTTAATAGCATTGAGGGAATAACACCACTCTGTGTTAAACAGAATGGTGCTTAACCAGGAGTGCATCAACGAATTCACAATGCATTTGTATGTAAGCATGTATAACATATTGTGCATGTGTACCCAAGTTGTTTGTTCTGTAAGATGTACCGTGTAAGTTGATCAAAATAACATGATACATAAAAATATGACACCATATATAGGCGTATGCCTATTCAATTCAGCTCAGATAGGCGAGATAGCCATACAGAAAAGCTTTTCAAAAGGTGCTATAAATGTTTAGATAAGTAAATATATTAATAAGTACCTGGAATTCACTTTCTTAGTCTTTCAAAGGCTCAATCATTCAGCATAAAGTCTGTCTGGCTGCACTTCGATCAAATTTGTTTTTGCTCTTCATTGCTTGCAATGATATGTCTTTAGCAAAACATTTAAGCCTTGACTTACTGGAAGAATCGCCATTTATGAATTCTTAAAATTATTTTTAAAATATAACCCTAAGTAAGATGACTCACCATCAATCTTTGGAAAGAATGTTTCAAAACCACAAGGCTGAAACAATGTAATAAACAATCGATTAGAGCAGTGCTGTAAAACATTTTGTCACAGTGGGCCACTGAATAAATTATTCCTGAAACCGAGGGCTGCACAAGTAAACTCAAAAGCAATTACTAAAATTTATTGAAAAATTTTAACTGTATTAAAATTTATTATGGAATAATCATAATGAATGCATCGTGGGAACTGGATTTTGTGTTCACATAAGTTGAAAACGAATAACTATGCAAGTAGTCCAGTTCAGTGACTTTGTCCTTGACTTCATTTTTACACAAATTGCACAAATTTTGCGAGCTCGAGCAGGACACTTAAAATCAGCCCTGAGGCCGCATGTGGCCAGTGGACCACATTTTGGACAGCACAAGATCAATGTACAAGAAACTGAATTCTAAAAGTGGCTTAAGGTTCATGACAATTGACAAATGGCATATTATAAAAGGCAGGTAACAAATCATCAGGAACAGTGTAGTGTTCTTAGAGCAGATTTTATTACCTCTTCAGGCTGAAGCTCAACCATAACGATATTGCAATAGCATGCGTACTAGAGGTCTTAAGATAATTATGGAATGCCTTACAATAAAACATTAACTTATTATAAAGAACTAGAATTTGTCCAGCAACAATAGATAAAATTCAAGAGCAAAGAATAAAAGGATAAAATAAATAAACTTAAATCATACAGTGCAGAACCATTTATATGAGGTCATTGGGAGCAAGTAACTACATGTATGACCTCTGTTTAATGAATTGCAGGTTAAGGAAGCCATACTGAAATACAGTAGCATATGATTTACGGAGGTCTTAGTGTGGCAAGAAAGCTCAAAGACATAGGCTGTCTGATTTGAAGCCACTTGCACTGTAGCTTACTGTCAGATGACTTTGTCCAATTACTTTAAGAGACCACAATGCTGTCTGGTTATGGGCAAAAGTAATTGCAATTTAAGTAATGTTTCAGGTCACATTATTATCTACTGTTTCCATGCATTATTTCAAAACGTGAAAGTGCCTGGATTGAATTGTCAAGTGACAGTAGGGGTACACAGCTTTGGCTGAGACAGCAGCTAAACTCCTGCCAGTGTTAAGAGCGCTTCTGTCATGCCACTCTTAAGTGGTATGAAAGTACTATATTGTTTTCAAATAGGCTATGGATGCTGTCATATGTGCTGGGCGTGTGCTGGGTGCAGACATGTGCAACTATATCAGCCACATATGAAGTTCACCTTAATATGTCCCCAAATCTGTGGAGCTTAAAGCTAGTACTAGCTAGCGACTGTTGCCCACATTCAGGTAGCTGGGCACAGCTGCTAGACTGCAACAGAGCAACTTTCTGTCCCACATAACATGTCTCATTTGTTAAATAAAAGCTGAGAGCCACGGTGTAACTGCTTGTTAAGGGATTCGCACATAAACAGGTCTTCACTGTACCGGTATATAGCAAACTCCAAAATACAGTCACTTAAAATGTTTAACATCAGTAAGACAGTTGGAAGTTTATAAGGTACGGGTCTTGGACATTAACACGCTCAAGGATCATATCTTAGTGTGTGCAAAGATCTTTTTACAAGAACAGCAAAGAAAATAAATGTTACAAAAACAAGAACATAAATTTTTATTAATTATGCACCACGTCCTATGTATATTATAAATTCATATATTAACTAGATCAATGTTTATTTGTACACGAAGGTCAGCATGAAATATTTCAGTATTTTTATTGCCAGCACTTAAGCTTTAATGACAGTGTATACGAATGGTAATAATTAATCTATAATCCTATAATCAGGTCATGTTCCTTTAAGTGGTATTTCCTTAAATTAATTTTTCTGTCTTAATAATACCATCACGCAACTGAAACAATTTAGCAAACAATGAATAAAGGTGTTCTAAACAGAATGAAAGTATTTTAGACATTTATTAGATTTTAAATAAGAAACTGATGACCAAAAGTTGGCTTGAATTACATGACACTTTTAAAGTGAAATATTGCAAAATAAGGTAGCAAGTAATTAGATAACTAAAACTGACAAAAACTGACCGCTGCTTTACGGCGTCGATGGTCAACTGCATCCAGGAGAGGAAAGCAACCACGCAGCTTTTCCACTGTGGTAACTTTTGTAAAGCCAAGATACCTGGCAATGTCCTCTATTGGTCCTTGGCCAGAAATGAGGACATGCTTACTGTGGAACTGGCGAAACATCCTTAGAGGACTATGAGACATGACAACCTGGTCTGGTTCCACCTAAAGCAAAAATGCAGATTATTCAGCAGATGGAAAGGCTGTGGGGGTTTGGGCTTTTGAGTTCTGTACTTTTCCACTGTAATGCGAGATAGTTGCATGTTTTGAATAGTATGCATTTAACCCTATTTCTTTATGGGAGGGGGTGTCCATAGTGTAGTGGTAACATCAGTGGCGTGAAGAGCAGTAGGTAGCGGGATCGCTTCCCGCAATCCTCCCAAAGGTTCTCTCAGCCTATCATTCGTGAGATGGCACGTTAGTAAAAATGAGATGTAGGACGTGATGGACGCCTTGCATGGCTGCCGTAAACAGTTAAATTCAACTCCTGTAATAACTTGTGATCATCCATTCATCCTGATTTGCAATCATCCTGCATTGTGTCAGTTTGAAATTAAACGAAGATTATTATTATTATTTTATATGAAACATACACATGAAAGATTGTGTTAATGCAAGAATTACAACACACTCTAAAATATTAGATCAACTTTAGCAGTGAGCTAAATTACTAGATAACATGCTGAATAGTGACATGTTTACAGATGACAAACCTCGATACCCAACCAGTCCGACAGCTGTTTAGCTTTAGTTTGCCGAAGTGAATTTCCAGCATTTGTAACGAATACTGATGGCACCACAAATTTCCCAGCAGTATTTGTCAGGTGTTTTAATGCTTTGACAGAATGTGGCAATAAGGTACGTCCTCTGGTAATCACACCATCAATGTCAAACACGAATCCAAAGCCCGAAGAATAACGACCACAGGTAGACAACTAAAATATAAAAAAACCGTTTAGCTAAGACATACGGTAACTTGGCAAAAATAGCAATAATGAACTTACTTAAAAATGATACTGGCAAAAAGAAAAGACTATTTCACAAAGACATTCACAGAAAAATGCAGATAAATTTTATAGAGTTAAGTTGGCAGCTATATGCCCAACACACATAAATACGACACCAGTTATTATAACCAATAGTACCAACTCTAATGGTACACATGTTTTAAGAGAGCACGTACAAAATATAGGGTGACACGAAAGTTCGTTCACCGTTTTCAAAATGCGTTGTCTCAGTAACGGATGCATATTTCTTTATAATATTTGGTCAGTACATACATAAGTCAAATGAAAGATACTGGTAAGAATTTGATTATGATCCGGTCCGTGGTTGCCATTATTTATAAGAAAATGTAAAGACCACCAGTTTTTGCGGAAAAAATGGCGTTCATCAAATTAACACAGTAAAGGAAATGTGTAGTGTCGTACACAATAAGACACTGTTGTTACCTAGGACATAAAGACGTAGGCTATTAGCGTACAGTATCTCCTTTCTGCTTAATGACAGCACTGACTCTATCCGGCATAGACTGGATCAGCGTCTGAAGTGTCCCAACTGCTATCGATCTCCATGCTCACTGGAGGCAACGTTTGAGCTGATAGACGTTTTTTGGCTCAGGATCTTTATAAACGCTGAGAGATAAAATACTCCAAAAGTTCTCAATAGGATAGAGGTCCGAAGTGGCTAGACGACAACCTTCCGTCACACATAATGCCGAAAGATTGGCCACCCAACTCTCCGCACCTCGTTTATCAGCTCAAACGTCGCCTCCAACGAGCGTGGAGATCGATAGCAGTTGGGACACTTCAGACGCTGATCCAGTCTATGCCGGATAGAGTCAGTGCTGTCATTAAGCAGAAAGGAGATACTGTACGCTAATAGCCTACGTCTTTATGTCCTAGTTAATAAGTAATAACAGTGTCTTATTGTGTACGACGCCACACATTTCCTTTACTGTGTTAATTTGATGAACGCCATTTTTTCCGCAAAAACTGGTGGTCTTTACATTTTCTTATAAATAATGGCAACCACGGACCGGATCATAATCAAATTCTTACCAGTATCTTTCATTTGACTTATGTATGTACTGACCAAATATTATAAAGAAATATGCATCCGTTACTGAGACAACGCATTTTGAAAACGGTGAACGAACTTTCGTGTCACCCTATACTAATACCAATTAACAAACCAGTTTCATAACAATGATACTAATACAACCATTGTAGCAACAAGAATAGTTAGGAATGTAGTACTTGATGATTGTACTCAAGTAGTCTTCATGCACCATTTTCAAGCAATTGTACTTGCAACCTCACTACCTCAGTGAATTTATTTGTACTGAAACTTCAGTACTTGCAAACAAGTACTTATAACTTTGTATAACACTACATAAATATAATATTGTAGTTATATCTGCTTAGTCATGGTCAAGAGTGAATAAGTGTTATCAACATGTAAAAATGTTCCTACACTGTAATAAAGTTTACTGTCACTGCAATATTTTGCACGAAAATGGTTCAGATTTATTTGTTTACATAGCATGCACTTGTGACTGCATATAATTGTCATTGTATAATTGTTTATTTATAATTGTTATTGGCAAGAAACAGTTTGTATCTCAGGATGACCAACTCAAGTGCTTCTAGGTGAATTATGAGTATTTCAAACAAGCCTGGTAAAATATACTAATAATAAAAATAATAATAATAACTGCAATGAAAACAACAGCAACAGAATTAAAGGCCTGAGAGAGATGAAGCACAATAAGCTATGTCAGTAATAATCAAACCTTAACGGAACTTAGTTTTCTTGGGCTGTGCTTAAAAAAGGAAATAATTATAAAAAATAGGGCATATTTTCCCAACAATCAACCACTAGGCAGAATTGTCACTCACAAAGGAGTGGTTATAACAGCAGTCAACATATCATTCAACCTACAGACCTACTTAATAATCATCACAACTGCATTCATAATCTCCAGATTTCTAAGCGCTACTAAAAAGCTAAGCACTGCACACAAACTTATTCACGAGTGCTGTGTCAAGTCAGAAGGGTTACCCAGAAATACCACAGGGAAATCCAAGTCCGGTTGCCAGAGAGACCTGACAGAGAGACAGAGAGAGGGAGGGGCACAGGAGCTGCTAAGGAGGGTTCCATGTATGAAAATAAAGATCGGAAAGCAGAGGACAACATGGATCACTGTAGAAATTCTTGAAGAGGTGAGACTTTAATCTCCAGTGAAAGGTCGGAGGGGTGATAGAGAAAGGAACAGCGTTGTATACAAGACCAACACTCCAAGACCAAGACCGAGATCAAGACTGCGGGTCCAAGACCAAGACCGATACCAAGACCGTGTGGCCCAAGACTGAGACCGCGTGGTTCAAGAACGAGACTGCATGGTCCAAGACCAAGACCTACGCCTCAAGACCATAAACGCAATTTCAATTGGAGTTATATAATCCCATCATTCACATCAGATGTTGATTACATTTTATAAGTACTAAGTCTTTTGTCCCCTGGGAAGAGTCCACTACAGCTAAACACTCTCTTAACAACTTGTGCAAAATGTTGCTGGGATGCAAGAAAACTTTTCCAGTAGGGGAAAAGTCCATCAAATACATGACCTGCAACGCTTGCCCAACTACCAATTTTGCCTCAAGAAACTGCATCAGTTTAGGCTTAACTAGTCACTAAAGCACCAACAGTCAGGGTTAACGGTGCATCAACGTTTTCTTGCCGCTTTTTATAAGAAGTGAACAACGAGATCCTCTCTCGCTTTGTCCTTGGCGGAAAAAGCTATCTCAGAAGTCCCTGAATACCCGGAAATATCGACAACATTTAACAAATATTCCCCTCTCGTTCCCACCCAAGGCCAAGACCAAAGGCCGAGAGACCAGACGCCCAAGTCCAAGACCACACCTTCAAGACCAAGACTATGACGAAGACTGGTACATTCGAGACAAAGACCAAGACTGCATTTTTTCAGTCTTGAGACGGACGGTCTCGAGACCAAAACACGGTCTCGAGACCACATAAATGGAAATGAACCAAAGGCAGAAAGCCACTGACATACCACACCTTGGTGTGTAAGTGGCGACATCGGCGGAGGATCTGGAATTTGCAGAATTCAGAAGGGAACTTGCTTTAGAGTTTGGGGTGTGATGAATGGATCTGTTAGAAAAACTTGGTGACTATAGATTGACTTGGGGCCGGAAAGAGTGTGATATGAGGTTGATCCAGTAGAGTGGGATGGCTGGATGGTGAAGAATTTGCAAAAGTACTTTGGCTGCGTGTATTGTAGCGAGTTTTAGGTTAGTGATAGGACTTTGAAGCCACCTAATTTTAAGCCACCGGAGTGATTTGAGGATGGCATTGATATTATGGTGATGCTTATAGGTGTCCAGGTGCAAGCTCGGGAGTTTTGGACGAGTTGCAGTCTTGCAGACGCTTAATTTGGGTGGATTCACGATACAGGAATAAAGAAGTGCAGTAGCCTATAATTCTGGCTTGGAACAGACGATAGACATAGAGATAGTTGAAGAAGTTGTTTTAAAGTCAAGTATGGGTCGGATGTGGCGGTAGGGTGGCTCACAGATACATGGTAAAAAACCAAGTGCATGCTAGAAACCAAGGCACCCTCTCAGTTTGTTAGACCTATCAATAGTATTATTTAGACAAAATTTCAGCTTCCAATTCCAACGGGAAGACGGTGCTCACGGACAGTCTCACTTTGCCTGATACCGATAAAAAGACACTAATTGTGGAAATGAATGCGTCGATCATACATTCCCGTACGAATGTATTTTATTTAACGACAAATCAAATATTACTGTAATTTGACAACACATGTGATAGTAGAACAGTTAGTCAGCTTGTACTGTAAAATTTGAATAGGTTTGAAGAATTGGAAATGCCTAAAAATTTTGAAAAACACGTTCTGACCATGAACGTCGATTGTTCCGGTTTTATGACTTCAATAAGACTACAGTCTTAGAGTCTAGAAACTGCCAGCACTGCGTCAACAACAGACTTCTTTGTTGTTGTGAGGCAAATTCATTCATTCATTCATTCATTCATTCACTCAGAGGACTTATATAGCGCCCCTCCAAGATAACCTAATCAGAGGCGCTCCCAGCCCAACTACGGCGATAGAGAACAGTTTTCAAATTCTTGTAAAAGGTGTATGCAGAGTCTCCAGCTAGAAGAACACGCCGATCTAAAGGAAGATTATTCCAGATGGTCGGCCCAACCACTGAGAAGGCACGAAGTTGCATCTTTGAAGTGCGCGCAATGGGATCAGCAAGTTCGCCACGAGATGCAGAACGAAGATTTCTGCGGGTAGCTAAACCTGAGGTAGGGCGAGAGAACTCACGCAAGTAGGCTGGGGCGGCTCCCTAATTGGCACCGCCAGACCCAGACCGAAATCCTAAATTGAATGCGCTGAGAAACAGGAAGCCAGTGGAGTACGTCACGCATATAATGCGCGATATGGTCAAATTTAGAAAAACCACAAACAAGCCTAGCATCTGCACGAAGCACACTCAATGCGCCCCAATGGGGGGCCACCATAGATGGTACTGCAGTAGTCAATCCTACTACAAACAAAAGCATGAACAACAGAAAGTGCAGCATTTGGTGAAAGTGAACGGGAAATTACCCGCAATTGCCACAACTGAAAAAAGCAAGCACAGCATAAAAGATTTAGGTGTTCAGAGATAGCATAAATAAAGATAGCAGAAAGATAGCAGAAATAGCATTCCTATTTGCCACGACCACTTGGAGAAGACACTGATTTTCTTCTTCATTATTGATGATGAGTCGGTTGAATTCCTCGATCAACTTCACACACCTCTGAGCCGGCTCTTTCACCACTCTCAACTGCTGAATTCTCTCTCTGCCTTGTTTGTAATACTCATTCTCAATCCACTTCTCTTGTGGAAGTGTAAGAAAGAAATCACTAATCTTCAGGTGTGACAGCAGTGTCAGTTTTCACTGGGTTGCAAAATCACCCAGGCAAGCCCCCTCCTTCAGTAGCGCAGCATCACCTCTCACCTTCCTTTCACCATGCTTTGGAGTTACTCTGTGAACAATATTCACCTTATCTGTTACTGGAAGTTGGTCTGAGAACAGTGCCTACAGCCTCATCTGAAAGGTACCACAAGTGGTTTCTAGGGCCTTCCTGGCAGCAACGCTGATCTCGGAGTAAACTGAATCATATTTTCCTAGATTAATCCAAAGTGACAGATCTTGTCCTGGAGCTTCAGCAGCAAGTGAAGCCTTTGTCCATGCTTTTGTGTAAAGAAGGGCAACAAAGCTGCCCAAATCGATGAATCTGAGTTTCTTTCTTCTTCGTTAGTTTGAATATACCACGTTGATCACGAAAAAGGTAGATTTTGATGGCATACAGTAACTTGGCATCCAACTTGCATGGTGAATTGGCCCAGGGTTCTCCAGTGAATTATTGAAGGTTAACTTCCAAGACAACCATTTAAGCTCAATGAGTTCTTGGTAGTCATCTCTGATCCCTGAATCTGACTTTCTTTCAGTAAACGTCTTGAGAAAACTGAGTGCTGTTTCATGATAGGGCTCAGTGCTGGATATGATATTCAGTTCTGCATCACACTTTGCCAAGCAGCTTTATATGTCTGGAAGATTGGAATATGTGGTGAATTAGATGGATCAGCACAAAGTAAATACTGTAGCTAAAATCATCGCATGGTGACGGCTGGCCAGCTACAGGAGCTTTCGGCCTATCTTGTCTTCCGGCAGAACGCACACTCCATTGAAGAGCTCAGTGTTGACAGATATCAAAGCTCAAGGTTTGAACCTTGTCCGTGAGTTTCCACAACTCCAGAAGATTATGAATGGCCATGGATTCATTGTATCCTGTCCCACAGGCTAATAATATTTGGGCACACCGAAGAGTTAAAGTGTTAAATATGAGCGCTTACATTTCATTGGCAAATGGTAAATTTGAAAATTCACTTCTGAAAAAATTTCTGCCAAAACACAGAAAGTAGACACCATGACCTTCAACAAGAACTTTACACTTTGTTCAAAATACCAGTAGGTAAGTAAATAAGTAAGTATAACACAACAGAAACTATTTGAAACTCATCTCCATACCAACTGTTAAGTTATTGACCAAGTTATACGACATCAAGATTTACCGCTAATGCTACTATGTGGTAATATTTCTATGTCATTGAGCACCATCTTCCAGCTGGAATAAGATGCTGAAATTTTATCTCAATAATACTATTGACAGGTCTAACAAACTGAGAGGGTGCCCTTGTTTCCAGCTTCAACTTGGTTTTTGTGAACCACCCTAATGTGGCGGAGGTCATGACTATGCACGACGCAGATGCGCTAGATACTGAAGATGTAATTTGAGGCGAGATGTGGATCTCATAATATTAGCATTAGCCTATATTATAGGCATAATAATAGGCTAATGCCAAGATTGCGTACCGAGTCAAGGATGAAAGACAGATACTTAAGGAGTTTGTGGGTAGGTGGGTAGATGTAAATGGAATCTTCTTGATCTGATCCGGAAGGACTAGGATGTTTTATTCTGCTCTAATAACAGCAAACGTCATAAAAATAGGCCTAATCTGTTATTAACGTCATAAAATAGGCCTAACCCAGTTTCAATAAGCCACAAATGACCGAGACTAACCTCCGCTAGACTTCCAACAAAACGGACAAGACTTTCTGTCAACGACTTAGATTCCACAGATCGCCCTAACAGATTACGAAGCGCAAATTTACTCAAAGACTCCATCGTTCGATCGGAATCAACAACAGTTCGAAACTAAAAAAAACGTTCACGAGCCGCACTAAAAGTGACATAGGCAAGAAATTAGGTCACTGTGTCGACCAATCACAGAGCCAGGTCATTACGTCACAGCCAATGGTTTGCGCAGACACTTGACGTCAAAGTTCGGTCAAGGCCAATAAATAGACGCACCTACGTTTCAACGAATCACCGTTTCAACGAATTGGGTTGGTCACAGGTCAAGGTCGCTGACTAACAAATCAGCTGTTTACGGGAATTCCAGCTTCGACCGGCTTAGGACAATCAACTTGTTTGCGGCTGTAAGAAGAGCCGTGCATAATCCAAAAACAAGACCAAAACAAGGTCGTAGGCGTTATATGCTTGACGTATTCTAGGCGTGAGTCGTGTGTAGGGGCTCATCGTACTCTCGAACGACCTACTTAACAACAACTGTTTTTATTTCCAGGGTCGTATACAGTTACGACCTATACGACCTGTGGCTAATCTGGAGCGGCGAGGGAGAGGATTGACATCCGCCTTTATATGCTAAGGCTGAGAAAACTGAAGTCGCTATATAGCGCTGTATGCCCATCGTAATCTCTAGATTTCTATAGCGCCCAAAACAGCGAAGTCGCGGGAACCTGCTTATTCACAGGCGCTTAGTCAAAACATAATCGATAGGCGGGGTGAAATCGGTTCCAGGTCAAGATCCAAAGGGATAGTGTCGTAGAGGCAAAATTAGACTTGAGTACACGCTAGCCTACAGCCTATATTTTGGGGTTAGCAAGGGGGCTAGTGGCGTAACGAAGGGGGCAGAGGGGCAGCCGGCCCCGGGCGCAGCACCAGAGGGGCGCAAAATTAGCTTTCAGTGGTACACGTACAGTACTACGACAAGAACGATTAAAAGTCAACAAGAAATTAAAGGGGGCGCAGTCATCAACCCTTGCCCCCGGGCGCTGAAACCCTTCGTTACGCCAGTGACGGGGCTGTGCTACTGTGCAGCCTGTGCCCACTTTACCATAAACTGAATATAAATCTGTCAATAATCAATTAATAGGGAGTATTACAATGATTACTGTACATAGGCCTATATTGAAATACGATGATACCTAAAGTAATCAAACAATGTCAAATTAGTCACAAAAGTAGGCCTACAATTTACAATAATTTTCACAGCCTCTGTTTTTCATTCTGCTGTATTTGAAACACGTGTTCTTGTGTCACAAGCATCTCGATGTCCTGCCAATAACCAAATTTGACGTATTAGGGCCTACTCTTATTTAAAATCTTTCAGAGGAGGGCCATTAATTTTTATGAATATTATGCTGGAAATAAATTCTATTAAAATACTATACAGAATTTTTAAAAAGTAGGTCCTAATAATATTTTATGTCAGAATACGTTTTGGGGGTGAGTACACGCTTTGCACAGATAAGCATAGGCGTAGCTACATGAAGGCAGGAAGAGGCAATTGCCTCCTCTTGGTTTTTCCATATAGTGGAGTTTCAATTGATCAACGACGCAAATGACCAGGATTTTGGCAAGTTGCCTCCTCTTGAATTGAAGTGTTTCGTTGTTAGGCGCCTGTGTTCGAGGTAAAGTGGTAAAGTGGAAAAAAATGATCTAATGACTAAAAAAAAGGTCATCCGAGTTTATAAAAGTCTTTTAAAAAGGCGCCTGTGTTTGTTCGAGGTAAAGTGGGAAAAAACGTCAAATGACTAAAAAAAAGTCATCGGATTTTTTAAAGAAAGTCTAAAGGAAGGTCATCGGAGTTTACAAAAGTATAAAGGTGTCATCGTCGGAGTTAAAAAATGTAATGTCTAAAAAAAGTCATTGGGAAAAATATGCATTAGTCTGTGACGTGTGAAGTTGCCTCCTCTTGAATTTAAGTCTGGCTACGCCACTGCAGATAAGTAGGCCATATATATATGTAGCGATTTGCGGGTTCACTGAATGCAGAGTCCCCTCTCTGTCGCCCTGGTTCACTGAGTGCAAAGTCCCCCTTAGTCCCCCTGAGTTCACTGAGTGCAGAATCCCCTCAGTTCCCCTGGGTTCACTGAGTGCAGAGTTCCCCTCAGTCTTACATGGGTTCACTGAGTGCAGGGTCGCCTCAGTTCCCTGGGTTCACTGAGTGCAGAGTCCCCCTCAGTTCCCTTGGTTCACTAAGTGCAGAGTTCCCCCTCAGTCCCCTCTTGAGTCCCCATTGAGTCCCCCTTTGTCCCCGGGGATTTAGTGCAGTTTCCCTCTCTCTAGGGGCTATATAAGGAGCGTGTTTAGAGGCTAGGGGCTCATTGTTCAATAGAGAAAAGAACAATTTTTGTGAGGTGAGTCCACGCTGTACACCCTCGTATACCCTCCTCCACGGCCTTGAAAAGGAGTCAGGCAGGCAGGCAGGCAGGCAGGCAGACAATCAGACGACTAAGGTGGACCGTGTTTAGAGTTGAAACGGCGCGAGAAATGAGGGGAAGAGGAAAATTATGACAGGATTTGTGAAAAAGCAGTGCTTTCAGTTTGAGTGAAAGGTCCGTGAAAATGCGCAAGAGGCGAGGAATGCATGGCTGCCTCTCGCATTTGCTTATGAAAATGCGCTCTTTTTCTACTTACTTGCTATGTGCTTCAATTGAGGCCGGTTGGTCGCTTCCCGGTACCCCCCTCGCCTAAGGTCGACTCAGCCTTTTCATTCGCTAGGTTGCGCTGAAAAATAAGCAGTAGGACGTGATGGGCGCCTTGCATGGCTGGCAAACAGTTAAATTCGACTCCTGTGATAACTTGTAATCATCCGTTCATACAATGAATCGTCCTGCATACTTGTCAGTTTGAAACATTAAACGAAGATTATCATTATTACTATTATTATTATTATTATTATTATTATTATTATTATTATTATTATTATTATTATTATTATTATTATTATTATTATTATTATTATTATTATTAATTAATTTATTTATTTATTTATTAATTATCATTATTATTTTATTAATTAATTAATTATTTTTATTATTATTATTTTTATTATTATTATTATTATTATTATTATTATTATTATTATTATTATCATTATATCTGCAGACTGCAGAGTCATTCCAACCCACACGATAACTGTTTTTAATAGGCCTACTCTGTGCATTTGATTCGTTCTGCTTCATGCCATTCATTTGCAGTGATCTAAAGCCTAGTTGAACCATCAAGGTTAGGACTGGACTTCAGATCAAGTTTAGGGGCAACTGTTCTACCGGATATCCGACTTGTCGATTTATTACGGACATGGTAAATCTTGTACATCCATCTGAGCAGACATTTGCCTGATTAGCATACCATGGACCTCGATCGGTATCAACAATATGTACGCACATGTAAATATACAAATAAATGAGTCTACATATTATGCATGTATGTATTGTATTTGTATTGTATTTATTATGTATGTATGTATGTATTTATTTATTATGTATGTATGTATGTATGTATATATGTATGTATGTATGTATGTATGCATGTATGTATGTATGTATGTATGTATGTATGTATGTATGCATGACATGTAAATATGTATTTATGTATTTATGTATTTATTTATTTAAAGTGAGTCGGCAACTTCTGATAGATGATTTAGGTTCGTATAGACCTTCAAAAGCATCTGTACGCGTATATTTAGTCCAGAATACCTGACCCGGTATTTTGCCTTCAATGTAAATAGGCTACTTGCAAAAGTAGGTCTTCATGTAGGACCTACAACCCTGTAACAACATGACGTATAACTTGCATAATGCAATAACTCATACAATTCAGTAAAATCAGTTTTTAGGTTACGTAAACATCAGAGGGTGACATGATGGTCTGTTGGTAAGACGTTTGTTCACTGGTCATGTGGTTGCGGGTTCGACTCGCGATCAGTGCCGAAAGTACTCAGAAATGTCAACTGACACACACTTACTCAAACTGTCAAACTGCTATAGCCTATTCGAAATGGTATGTAAAATATCAGGTATTAGAATCAAACCATGTGTAGTTGAGTTTAGCTAATCTCTCAAAGATTCATACTAGGCCTACACACTGCACACGCCAGACAAATCAACTGCACATTCGACAAGTCAACTGTGCACTTTGTGCCATGAAACACTATTTTAGGCCATAGGCCTACATGGTTCGTAATCGTAATCGTAAACTCTAGACTTCTAAAGCGCCACTCGAAAACCAAGCGCAAGGCACCAGCTTATTCACGAGGAAGAAACTGCTATAATCTTAATCTCTCCTCCGTCATTAATTTCAGAGGAATAATTAAGACTTGCCTGTGATGTTCGGATTTGATAAAAGAAACTATAGGTTCAAAGGTGCTTCCGTAGGCATGGTAATAAAGTGTGTAAAAGAGGCGTAGCCTAAAACTTTGCAGTAGTAATAATATTCGCCAGGCGTTCGTGATTTCCATTAGGCTATGTTATAAAGTAATAACGTGAAGGACAAGAGGAATGTATAGAGTGGTTTACAGCGATGACAGCCTACATAAAAGAAGAAGAAGGATATCCTGGGCGATGATAAAGGTGGGCAGACAATTTGAAAGTTATAAACAGCCGAATGTCATTGCCCTGGGGAGAGGCAGGCTCAAGAGCAATTGACCTAGAAAAGTTATCCCCCTTTCAAGTATCATGTCAAGCTTATAAGGTGGTGCGTCACACTTTTTAAACATAGGGCCTACTGCAGATCCCGCCAAAAAGAGTAAGAATCATTAAACCATGAGACGAGAGTGTCATAAAATTCCAACTATACATGTATATGCTGGAATGAGCCTTCACAGCGCGTCAGCCTCATGGGAGACGCCAAACTTCTGCTTGCTGTGCATTGCCTTAAGATTTAGCAAGTATAGGGGCCCTACAGTAATAGAACAATGTGGTGTTTTAATTATATTTCACTTCGGTTCATATAAACTTTAGCACTAATCACGTTCATGCAGCTGTAGGCCTAAGCAACTGTTTGTCCTGAGCAAATATCATAACTTTAAATTTGCCTCTGCGTCATTCTGGACGAAGAGGCAAATTTTGTTGCATGTTTGTAAGCATATGATGCTAGCATGCCTGATATCAAACATGTCATATCATGGGAGCATTTAAGAGTCACCGATTGGGAGAGGGTACACCAAATCTAAACGATTGTTCATGACCTTAGCCCAAAAGGTCAGGACCCACGACTTTCGGTCAGGTACGCCATGGTGTCATATATGGCTCCCGCACTTCAGCTAGTAGGCCTAATCGGATTTCAGTCTGAAGATGTAATAAAGTAACTAAATGAAGAATAATAAAAAATTGTGGCGTCTAACTCTGTGGTAGCGTAATGTAAATCTATGAAATACTCAGCGCCACACAAAAACCACTATATATGCAGACCAGCTTATTCGCCGGTGCTAGGCTGTTTGGTCCATTTTGGTGCCAGAATTTGGGGAGGGTCAAGCAGAGGAGACAGCATGGTGCTATACGGTGGAAATCGTTGATGATGGTGGTCATGGGGTGGTCAAGAGTAGAACCATTAGACTATAGCATAGCTTGGAGGGTTCGGTTTTTAGTCGTGAGTGGAAAGCTGCAAGAGAGAGGGTAAGCGGAGGAGAGTCAAATGAGATAGGAGGATGAGCGAACTGGCGGATATCTTTTTGAAGTTCGTTCCAAAGACTAGGTGCAGCATAATTATATATAGACCATAATAAGCGATTGCAGAATTCGACAGAGAAGAAGACCGGAGGCCAAGTAGAGTAGGCCCATACGTACGTTAAGGAGCAAGTAGATCTAACTGGTTAGATTCCTAGCTGTCGAATGTAAGAGGTTGACTGGGTTCGAGGGCGTCGTAGGTAATCTTGAGATACAATTGCAGTGGGTGCGCTGCCGAACTTTAAGCAAATGAAGTGGTTTAAAAACAGATCTTGATCATGTGATGGTGTACGTTTAGGAGTTTTGGTGACTGCACGGGCAAGAACGTGCTGGATCATTTGTAGGCCTAGGCATTTCATTTAAGATCAATCAATAAAATTCGTTTATCTGTGGTAATTAAGCTGACACAGACGCAACTTAAACAATGTTGTAGAAGACGTCGGATTGGAGTAAGTCGCGTTTGGAGTGCAAAGTTCAGCTGGTGAATAAAATTGTGGACGCAGTCTTATAACCAAGTAGGGCCTACTTATATAATTATAATTGCGTGGTCTTCTAGTCATGTATAATTAAGTGGACAGCTAAGGGTTTACTGTGGGCCAACAATTAAGCTATAAGTGCTTTGAACCATTCGAAACTTCGTCGAGTTAGCCTTTGAAATACCTGTAAGAAACGAGTTCCAATTATGGGTTGAGGACTAGGGAATTTCCATACAAACCAAAGCAGAAAGGAAAATGTGGCACTTATAATCTTTCTAATGTCACGAATGTGTGCCTTCTTCTTGTGGTTCTCTGCCTCTTAGGCAGGTTCAAATATCCGACGTCGCCACTTCTCTCGTTGTTGGGCCTCTTCTTTCAGTTTCCTGTAGCCGTTTGTCATCATCCAATCCAGCATCATCTGTCTTGGTCTTCCTCTTGTCTTCCTCCCCTTCAGTTTTCCTTCGATGACCGTTCTTAGTAGTGAGTCTCCTCTCAGCGTGTGCCCGATCCATTTCCTTTGCCTGTCTCTTATTGTGCGTATAAGGACTCTTTCTTCTCCAATTATTCCCAACACTTCTTCATTTGTTATATGTTCTGTCCAGCTGATTTTTTCCATTCTTCTCCATGTCCACATTGTTGGGAATGTGTGCCAACCTTCATAAATTAGAATTAATATAGCGCCTAAATAACGAGTTGAACACTTGCGTTGAATAAAAGAATTGCACAAGTGTAGGGGAGACATGTGTAATGTGGACCAGCGTGTAACCTGAAACTCTTCTAGTATAGCGAAACCATAACAGCTGGGAACCAGCGGAAGCCGCGGTCGCATACGCAGTTACGGTAGGCCTACTTTGTTTGTGCTGTAAAGGAGGCGATAATCAGATTTTTCATTTTAACAAATAGTTGATATATGCGAAATTATGTCGAGTGATGCAGTGAAGCCGTGTCTATTTCACGCCAGGTATGCGTACTTTTCAGAACTATGTGGCTAAATGAAGATAGACAAGTTAAAGTGCAATCTAAAGTCGTATTATTAATGAGCGTTGGCCTTTGCAAATATCGAGTCACATAGGCCTACATGTACCTCTAGTTCGAATATTTGCATGCTATTCGCATTAGTGTAAAATGACCCACGTGGAGTTGTAAAAATTGGACCGAGGGTCCATTTTGCACACACTGATGGATGTGTAAAATTATCTATGCTGGCTCAGTGGCTCAATTTACACGATACTCGTATATACTGGACCAGTTTAAAAAAAATTAAAAACTGGTCCAATATACACGAGTGTCGTGTAAATTGAGCCGGTAAATATAATTATGTTTAAAACTGGTCCAATATATATTTTAAATATATTTTTTAATGTCTACGTTTCTATAAGAGCTACAATTATTGAATGCATTAATAGGCCTACCGTACATATTATTCTAGGGTCCTCATATAATATTATTATGTTAGCGCTAAATTTGCTTGACGTTCCGCCAATTCTTTGCACCTTTTAAAACTCAAATGCGTTAGGGAGTGCAAATTACATATGTTTCCTCTAAAGATTTAGCAATTTAAATTGGCTCAGTAGCTTTGTAGTATCAAAAGTAGGAGCTCAGCTTCCCATGCGCTGCGCAGGAGCTCGATCCATCAGACCAGACCGTGATGCAGACAGTAGGCCTATAGCCTGCAATTCGGGACAGACTCACTTTCGGTCTTGCGTAGGCCTATTATTTACATCGTCTGGAAATTAAATAGAACCTACAAAAACCTAAAAACTTATCAGTATTTCAATTTTGTTTAAAAATTAGATTTTTAAAACCTACTTGCCAGCCACCGACAAGCCCCGTTGCATGAGAGCCCTGCAGCATTGTCTTGTTGCGAAGGACAGCGTGAGACTAATCTGTTGATTGAATGCAAATTTGCAGGCACGAAGGGTGAGCAAGGATCGACCATTTGAATATTTATTTATTCACTCATTTCTGTATGTTCATTCAGAGAACTTATATAGCGCCCCACCAAGATAGGCCTACCTACTCAGAAGCGCTGCCATGCCAGCCCAATTCCGGTGATAAAGAACAGTTTCTTTAACTAGCGAGTTAGACAGATAAAACTGAAGGCTTGCTCAATGGGAAACCAGCGTACTTAACAGTGTACACAATATTTGATTCAATGCAAATGAATTATACATAGCAGAGGTTTACACACGGTATAGCCAGGGGTCCGGGAACCTAACGCGACAAAGGCACCGATGCAGCGATGCTCACACAAGTTTTGGCTTTGTGGCGCCGAGGCAGGGGCATGCTCACATAACTTTTTGGAAGCATTTATACTACAAAAATAACACAAAGGCGGAACCTACCCAAAATCGGCTTTGGCCTTGGCCTTGGGGAGGGTGAGCAAGCTCGACAACTTGCAGAATGATATATTGCGCGAATCATTAATAGGCCTACTGGAAACCTTACTCTCTGGGCCTGAAAAGTACAGCCAGCTTATTCACAGACGATCAATCAAAGCAAAATATATATAAACAAAATCGATATAGGCTGAGGGTCAAGATCCAACCAGACAGCCAGACGGGTATACGGTGTCAATATACAGACCTTGTTTGTCAATAGTGCTTAGTGGGTGGTGTTTTGCATTGAATGGAGGCAAGTGGAAAAAGGAGGAATCAGGATGAGATTTGTCATCATTTGTGAAAGAGCATTTTCCTGTTTGATTGAGAGACCTGTGGAGAGATAGAAAGACTATTAGAGGTGAGGTTTTGGTGAGTTCGTAGGAAGGAAACGTCTGGAGAGTTGTAACATACGGAATTTTCAGGCTCTTGTAGGAGAATTTGCTTGCACCACAAGCCAAAGACTTTCCACATTTTGGGTTTTAGTTGATGATGGTATACTGTAACTTTACTGTTGCAGTGTTGCATGCTGTGCTGTTTAGTTTTCCTGTATCGCATTATAAGTAGGCCTATATGCTGCGTACGATCTATAAAAATTGGCTGGAGCTTTGCACTTGATGCTTGCTAAAGTAATTATTGACTTATTGGCCTATTGGCGCTTTTATTTCATCAATATCGAGTATAATAGTCTTCAGATATGGCAGTAAAATGGCAAAATTACAATTTTTTAATTATAGATTATATCAGATATGATGTATAATTTTACCCACCTTTGGTCTGTACTTGGCTGAGATTGGCTTACACAAGTTTTAAACACTTCTCGGGCCACTGCAGTGGTATAGCCTACATCTCAAGGTTGCATCACGGATGTTTCTTGAACTGCTAGGCCTATATGTTTGGGACTAAGCAGCCGTATAGATGCCAAGGCGGCACTATGCTCTGCACTCAAGAAGCAAAGATGACACATTAGTGGAGCTTTCATTGTCGTCGTAGCTGTTGTCGACAGCGTCATCTAACACTGAAGCATAGGTTAAGATTAGCTCTTCACTTTACTTGGGCGAAGTTAGAGTTAGAATGGAACGAATATTAAAACGGTTGCGGCGACTCGGTTTCCTCCCGGTGACATCTCCGAATATGGAGAATTTAGCGACTGGAGCCGATGCTATAGGCTACTTAGTAATATGATACGGAATGCCGATCACATCCTGAGGAGCCTTTCTCACCTCTCGCCAAAACTCTTAAAAACAATTGCGTTATGAAAGTTAGACTCATGGCTGCAACATTTATTTCTGTTGGAAATTGGACATTTGGCATTAAACATATAGGCCTGCGAAACAGTTTCATTTGGGTCGAATCGTGCAGTAAACTGTTGATACAAACAGGCTAACAATGAGTCAATCAAGGACGCCTGCATAATTGCAGGACGTATAATAGCAAGGACGCCTGAATAATAGCGCAGCGCTATTTATGCAGGCGTCCTTACGTCCTTGTGACAATGATTTAGCAGTAGGCCAAGTATATTCTCGCGATGAAATCTATATTTTAGATGTGAACCTACTGTAGTTTTTTCTTTCCAGTAGCTTTCCATACTCATCTGCCTACATTAACACCTGATAGACAGTAAGTACATACCTACTCATCTAAATGAATAGATTAAATACATATATGCATACATATTATTATACATACATGCCTGCATGCATGCATATAATTATGTATGCATATATTTATACATGCATACATATACGTACGTACTGTACATATATATATACATGTATACATGTATATATGCATACATTCATATATACATATAGACCATATAGATGCATACATTCATATATACATATAGACCTTAAACCATATATATATACATGTATATAGATAAATAGTTTAAGGCTGTACCGATTAATCGGTCGTACTCGTTTAGAGAAATCGGTATAATCGGTAAAACAATCGGCGCCGATGTTAATAATTTTTTCCATAATTTTAGCGGCTCGCCACTCGCCAGATGGCAAATGATTTAACCATAGCATGTAGTACCATGTATAACGAAGGCCCGCTCGCGAACGCAAGCAGTAAAACACGTGTTTGAATTGCAATAGAAGGCCCCCTATAGCTAGGTATATGTTTCGGAAACGAACGTTCTGACTAAGCAAATTTTGAAATAATCGGCTTCAGAATCGGTATCGGTTATTTCAATAATCGGTAATACGCGGTATTGGCATAGTCGGCCAAAAGTGATATTGGTACAGCCTTAATATACATGTACATGTATGGATGCATGCATACCTACATATATAAGCATGTATGCATGCATGCATACATATATATACATATAAGCATGTATGCATGCATAGGCCTACATATATACATATATGAATTAGTCCACCATAATATTATGCATACATACATATAAGCAACCAGGCTATGAGCGTTGTTAGAGAGTGGGGTGGCTGGACCACAGTAGGCCAGCGACATTACAGCTCTCTCTCTCTCTATGTACACAAAGCCACCGGAATAATAGAAGCTTCTTTACGTATTTATGGCTGTCTTATCGTCGACTCGTCGTCGATTTTAAAGTCATTCTGCCACCTGTCCAATTTCCTCTGCTTGTATGAAAACGTCCGTCCATCGGTCTTATTACAGCAGTTGTTCAGTCGGGTCACAAGCAGATGAACCACGGAGAAGCAGGCAGACACACGCAAACACGAGCACATACCGACAGAAGGAGAGAAACACAGGAGGAAGACATACGGACATACAGGTAGAGATCGTTATCGTAATCTAGAAATTTCTACAGCGCCCAAAAGAGCAAAGTCGCTGGCACCAGCTTATTCACAGGCGCAGACAGACATACAGACACACAAACAGAGGAATAAGCAGACGGACGAACAGGCAATGGAACAACCAAACAAACAGGAAGATATATGTATGTATATATATTAGGGCTGCGGATTTTAACGATTAATTAATCGATTAATCGTTAAAAATTTTAATCGATTAATTTCGGCTTGTTCGATTAATTTTCGATTAATTTTTTACGCGTTTTATGACGTCAACCGATCTATTTCCGGAATAAACAATATGGCAAACAGTAATAATGTGAAACATTTGAGTGAAAAATTAAGCGATCATTTTGCATTTAAGGTAAATGATGATGGAAAAGTCGTAGATGGCGAAAATATTGAAGATTTTTGTAGATAGAAGTTAGTTACTACTGACTACATTTCTCAGTTTGACAATTTGAACTTTAACATTTCGAATGATTGAAGGATTTTGCAGTGTATACAGTCTAAGCAGTTTTTCACGCTTTATGTAGCATGAACCAAATTAATCGAATTTAATCGATTAATCTCGATTAAAATTTGGAGATTAATCGATTAAAATTATTTTAATCAGTACCAGCCCTAATATATATATATATATATATATATATATATATATATATATATATATATATATATATATATATATATATTACAGAAACAGACAAACGAACGGACGGACGGCCATGCAGACGAACAGGCAGCTTGACATAATATAGACGAGAGAAAGACTCCGAGGGAGAGAAAATGGAGAGCAGACTGATGGATGTATCTAAGAAACGTACACAAAAGGAATGTTCTACTCATCCTCGTATACAGGCTTTAATGTCCTAGATATATATGGCCTCGTACTCTCATCCTTCTTTTCCTTATTGTTCTTTTATTCTAAACTCTGACACTGTTTGCACCCTGACAGTGCCAGTCCAAAGCCAGGATAAAGGAGGAGGGCGACGCTAATGATCTTTGTTATCACACAGTGTCGTTAAACTGAAACTACTACTGCTGCTATTCTTCTGTCTCCTCTTCTTCTGCTTCTTCTACTACTCTGCAACATCTGCTCATCTTTTTTCTATAGGCCTAGCTTTAAATTGAACGCCTTAACAGTGACTCTTTATTCTCTACAGCCGAATACCCCATCCTCTTTCTCCACCTGACTTTACCTCCTTCTTATCCTTTTGCATGCACCCCACCTCCTTCTGTACGCAGGATTTACTATTTCCTTTTCTCATCGTCAATCTCCAATCCCCTCTTTCTTCATTTAGACTCCGTCTCCCTTAATTTACCCCTTCTTCTTCGAATCTTTCTTCTTTTTTCTCGTTCTTCTGGAGGCTTCTCTTTCTTCGGTTGCTCTTCATCTTCTTCCTCTGCCGTTCTTCCTCATCCTCTGCTTAGTCTGGTCGGAGCCTGCTGTTAGGGCGAGATTACCTTGCAGCTAATGCGACAGTCGTCACCGGCCGACGAGTCGTGCTGCCTGCCTCGTCGGCCATTAGTCTTCATTGGTGACCCGGACGGCGTCAAACGCTTGGCTTTCAGCACCCGGCAACATTCGCCTAATACCTATTTATGGCCATCGTCTGCTCGGTCTGACATGTTTTCCTAGAACTAATATTGGCCAGGACGACGGCAAGGAGCAGAGCACGACCAAGACACGGAAATTGCAGTCATCCTTCCTGTCTTCGTAAACACGGCGCCGCCATTTCTTTTGCAGTCTGTCTTCGCGGGCAACACCACAATTTAACCTCATAAATTACAAGGAAGCCTGATCCGCCGTATATATAGGCCATGTTGTATGATTAGCAGCCGCGGTATAATACGAAGGAAATGGATCCAGAAATAGACAGTGCCAGACACGCTGTACAATGATTTTCGACCTATAATTGCCCATCCATAAATGTCTGTCAAAGCGTATCTGCATGTATGTCTGTGCGAAGTCTGTCTGTGTGTCTGTTTATCTGGCGTCGTCTTTCTGCATGAATAACTGTATGTGTCTACATGTACTGAAGCATATGAAACAGATCGCCAGATATTTACAGTAAATATGCAAAGTATTGCTTAGAAAAACAAAGAAATAATATACGTTGTTTTGAGGAGAAATTTCGGAGCGCAAACGACGCAGCTATGTGGGTGTGTCGACATATCATAATTGCTTCCTTACCGAAAAATATTGCGTAAAGTAATCTGGTGCATGACGTAGGTGGGCTATGCAGCGATACTTTACCATTGTTTAGATAATGTTGTTTTACAAATTGTGCAAGATCTGATTTACGTTATGTGAGAATATACAATGAAATGCATGTAGTTCATCAAGTGGTGTCTGCTTGCATCTTCGACTGTCTATGTCTGTCTGCTTGTCAGTCTGACTGTATTTCTATCATTGTGTCTCTCTGTCTGTCTCTCTCTGTACAGGGACAAACTCTGGCGAGCAAAGTCGTTCATCAAGTGGCGCCTCTCTGTCACTTCGTCTCAGTGGCGTAACGAGGGGGCAGGGGGCGGCCGCCCCCGGGCGCAGGACAGGGGGCGCAAAATTAGGTCTGAAAATGTGTTTTTTGTTAAAGAAATCAGGTAAAAATTGAAAAATAGTTATAAAAAAGTAACTTTTCGTACGTGAGTCTGGGGGCGCACGGGCAAGGGGGGGCGCAAAATGATATTTGACAAGTTTCTTGTTGAAAAACAGAGCAACAGAGGGAAAAGCAAAAAAAAAAAAAAAAAAAAAAAAGGTCATCAGAAATTTTGGCGGCAGAAAAAGTTTCAGGAAATTCTTGCCCCCGGGCGCACGAACCCCTAGTTACGCCACTGCTTCGTCTGTCTGTATTTGTCAGTCTGTCGATCTGTATTTATGTCTGTATGTGTGGTTCTGTCTCTGTCTCTTTCTCTGTCTGTCTCTGGCTGCCTGTCTCTTTCTGTTCAAGGGCTAACTCGGTTGAGCAAAGCTGTAAACACAGTAAGAGAATATCTGAGAATGAAGAACGAGGATCCGAGGAATTCCGAGGAAATGATAAAGAGTAGCTATACATTATGTCAAATAAAAAGACACTGGTGTACTATAATACTTACACCAGTTAGTGACTGATGCAACACTTCGAATACTAGTACGTAGCACAGTCTCTGGCCTTTTCCATTGTTTATGTCGATCCTATAAAAGCTATGGATGGAGCTAATGTCAGCTCTTGGAGGTCTCCTCGATTGTGTCTGCACTCTGCGCTTCGGTCCATATGCCCTACACCGGAAACAGCGGCTGATGGTATACTTATCACGTATATATTTTACCATGCACAACATTTTAATGGCTGCGCACTATTACTCATCGACTCGGGAACATATATACGCACATACAGGCTTCCACGGGCATAGAGACAAACAAAATTTTCAAAAATATCACAGACCACTTAGTCTTAGAGTCTTAGACGTACATCGAGGCAGGGCCGTAGCGAGGCATGTGCCAACGGTGCCATGGCACAGGGCGCAACTCAAGAGGGGGCGCAAATTTTGGGACGGAACGATTTAATTACTAATTAATTACTTGAATCCTGAAATATGAAATTTGAAATATCTATCATAAATGAAATTAATTTAATAAAATTAAATAACAAGAATTTAACAAATCTGGCATAGACCGAAATGGGCGCAGAGGCCAAATAGAGCGAACTGCCGTGGAAATTGGTGGAAATTTACGCGGTGAAAGGGCGAAACTGCGCTGTGATTGGTGGAAAAGCGAGCGAAAAGAACGCGGTTCTTTAGGCGCGTAGATTAGCCTATAAAACACTGAGAAGGTGCTCTGAGATGATTATGCATGTACCGTCACTGCTTACTGAAAAAGTGCATTGCTATTAAATGGACGTTAGCTAATTCGATCCCGATGAAACTGTAATTTTGGAAGACAATTAACTTAATCAAACGGACTAATATCTACAGTTTTTGCGTAATTGGATGTGGAAACCGCTATCCGGTATCTCCCGTGAATTTTATAATTAAACTATAATCAGAACTAACGAAATGGCGGGTGTTGAGTTGTCAGTGCCAGCTAATGCAGAGCAAGATGATTTAATCAAAAAAGTTATACAGCGGCAAGAAGAACAGGCAGAAATGCTAAGGAGTATCGCAAGTGCTAAGACAGGGAGTGAACCCAGACCGATAATGAAAGTACTGCATGGTGTTGGGATGAGGAGCCCAATCACAGTGGACACTTTTCTGTCGCTACTAAAGCCGGTCGTACGCTCTAAGCTAGGCTTAGTATCTGAAGAGCTGTATGGAACGCACGACAGCTTCATAAACGCAGTGTTGATTACACGATGGGACACCCATGGCTTACGGTTGGGCACCGAACCCGATGGAAGTCGAATCCGTTCCTCATGGAACTTGCCCGAACCTCTCTGTCCTCAAAGTTCCTTCAACAGCGAAATAAATCTGAAGTGACTAAAATGAAATGCTACTAGAAACACAGAAACTTCGTTTCTGTTTTCTTTAAAAGACAAAGCCTGATATTATATTCAATATAACAAATTTGGCCGTTATTGGTTAAGTTGATCTGCGGGGAGGGGCGCTAGATTTACGCTTGGCACAGGGCGCAATTATAGCTTGCTACGGCCCTGCATCGAGGTACTGGGCCATCTGGCTAAAAAGTCGCAAAATATGTCGCTGACTGTGAAACACGTACCGTCATCAAAAACTAGTTGATTACCCTTTAGACTTTGGTCATCGAATTTTGACGATCATATTGTATTGTATTGTATTTGAACACTTGTTATAGCGCCCCAACCAGATTTCCCATTCAGAGGCGCTCCCGACTACTGCGCGAACGCTGAATCGGAGTTTCACGCCGAAGCGCATGAGCAATTGCGAGTGAAGGACTTGCCCATGCAGGGTCCCTACGCGGCGACTTTGAGGTGGATTCGAACCCGCAACCCTCCAGCTGCAAGGCACCGAACATACCCCTAAACCACCGCGCCCCAGTTGTATTGTGATGTGTTGTATTGTGTGTTGTATTGTACTCCACGTTTATAATGCGACCGAGCCACCCGCAGTAAAGATCCGAGAAATTAATCTCTGATAATCCGACCCGACCGGGAAGCGAACCCGGGGCGCCGGCGCGGCGAGCGGGCACCAACCCACTCGGCCACTCAGGATCCTTAGCCTATGCATAACATTTTTGTCACAAATAATCAAGTAGAAATGGTAGAATTGATGCGAAAAAGGATTAAGAAAGAATGGTCAAATTCTTTGTTAATTCTAAAGATGTTTAGTTTAGTACATTTTTGCTTCCCTTGAAATTTGATGACTTATTTTTCAGTAGGCAACACTAACGTAGCCTAAGCCAGTCTAATGGCAACTCAGTGACGTGCGTTTCCCTCCCCAAAATCAAATGGGGGCTGGGGGGTGACGGGATTGCCTTCTCTACATCCGCCCTAAGAAAGGACGACGCACGCACTCATTCTGTACGTTGTAATGTAATGCAGTCGCTTGCAGTGCAGGATTCGGCAGAGTCTCATTAGGATGATGATAGGCCGTATACCTGCTCAGAGAAGCGCCCCATATATAGGCCTACGCATATAAAGCATGCGCAGATACTCCATCAAATGAAACTGTTTCCAGCACTAAATCGCAGATGTTTTTCACTGACATTCACGATGACGCGCCCGAATTAAGATGAGGATTTTCGCCACACATGGAGTAATCAATCGACAAAGAATGAGATGTTGATAGGTCAATCATTGATGCAGACAGATCGGTTGCTCGTGTAACCCAATTCATGCGCTATAATATTCATTCATTCATTTCAGGAATTTGATACAGCGCCCTTCAAGAAACCCACTCCTTTCAATCTTGGAGGATAAACGTATAGGTTGCGTGAGACAGACTGCATGCAGCTTATAATAGGCAGACATTTGACATTGGCATGTTGCTTACTTCATACATGAAAATAATAATGGTTGAGACATCCAAGGCCTCTTAGTGCATGACTGCATGGATGTCATCTAACCGTCTGGCTCTGGTCCAATCCAGGAAAACTCAACTGATCTGGCTTGGTTACCGTCAGCAGCTCCAAAAGATAGCCTTGCATTACCTGCAGCTTCGCTATCAAATGCCTCCTTCTCTACTTCGGTGCGTAACCTGGGTGGGACTCTGAATCAGGAATCGACTTTCTCCGAGCATGTGAAGACAATATGTCGAATACGATTATTATGTGCCCTACATATACGCCAATCGCTGTTTGCGACTGGGAAACCAACGCAGCTCGTCGCTAACTCTTCAAGATATCCTATCCTGATTCCACTCCTTCGCCACCACACGACCACCATCATCACCGACTGCCACCGTAGCACCATGCTGTCTCCTCGGCTTGACCTCCCCGGATTTTGACCTGGCACCGAAACGAACAGAGGAGTTTTGGCTATTGCGGACTGATTTGATATAGCGCCGGTGAATAAGCTGGTCTCCCTGACGTGGCTTTTGTGGGCGCTGAGAAATTTTCGAAGATTTACATTACATTACATTACATAACGTCGATCGACTGAGTGACGAGACGCTCAAAGCCTCAAACCGCTAACATATTTCTCAAGAGCAAATCAAAATGGCGGCACGTGTCTTACGACATGATCAGTGAAAATACATCGAAGATTTAGTCTTCATTGTTAATTATCTCCTTTATTCTTGCGGCCGCCACGTGCACTTGTACTATAACCTAAGTACCGGTACTTGTATGCACTCGTAATTGTACTTGAGACCTAAGTACATGTAGGTCTACTTGTACTTGAGACCTAAGGAGGTCTACTTAAGCCTGCTATAATGGTGTGAGATGTGATCGGCCATCATCACTCTAGGCCGTTGAACAAGAAGCTTGATAGATGTTCAGACTCCCATTATACACGAGGTCATCCACGATGAGATCAGGTAAACGGCAGCTGGCATCTCAGTCTCCCCGATTACGCAGTGGATGCCTGGATGTTCTACATTATTGTGTTGTCGCTGGAGCCCCATTGAAAGAGAGGAATGGAAGCCACACGGGCGGCATCTGGTAGCCTAATACAGCCCCTAAAGACTGGAAAAGACTTGTTACCGGTACCAACTAAACCGGAACAAGAAAAAAGAAATGGCATAACGCAGTTTGGGCTGAACAATTAAGGAGCCCTTAAGGGTATAGAAGTAGAGGCTATTAGCCCTCTGTCAACTTTCGCCAAACCAGTTTGTACTAATTTATGCTTCCTATTATCAGTTTATACCAAACCATACCAGACCAAGTCACTGGTCTTTTCCCAACAATGTTAGATTATATTATTAGCGGAGGCATGTAAGCACATTATATACGAACCATGGTCAACCAGATGTCTGCGGCTGAGCGAAAACCTCGGTGTCCGGGGCGGAGTGAGGATAGCTGGACGATTAAACGATTCGCGCCCCTTCAACCGCTGATTTCTGTAATCTGTGTATGCCTACAGTAGCCAACGCTACCGCAAGACCCACAGGCTTAATTCTTAGCAATGACATCGCGCCTCTGGGTAGATACCTTGAAGGGGCGCTATATAAATGTTCCATCAGCGGCGTTGGTCAGCAATATTCGTGCATATAATATATGCACGAATTGCAGAAGATGTTTCGGTGTTTGACCATACGATACGATAGGCCTATATGCCCTAATTGCCCTATATTATAACTTTATAAGGCCTATAGAACTATTTAGGCCTATATCGTATCGTAATCTCGTAAAGCGCTATATACTTGTTACCACTGGACTATCGCACACCACATACTACACAACCATAATGATTAGGCCTACGTAGCGAATCATGTAGTTATACTAATTAGTAAGTAAGTTAGTCATATCGACAGTTGTAGCCTATATATATTGTCACCAACTCTTTTTCTTTCTTAGTTGTGACCTACCTCAAGAACTTTCCTTATCTCTACATATAAATTGCTCAACGTCTTCTAACTGTTTAAGAATTAAATTGACACAGTTCTTTGAATGTTTCTTTCTTTCTTCAAACACAGTTTAATAACAACAACTCAACTCTTGCCTTAAAACAACTGTACTACACTGTATAGTTCAAATTCACTGTCATCAGCAGTTTCTAAGTTTGGCGCGCTAACTGCACGTGTAAAGAGAATCTACCGTCAGCCAATGTTTAGGCTACTTTAGGCCAAGCGCCCACGAGCCGACAGCGCAACTAAGGCCTAAGACTAAAACCGCTTAACAATCGAATACACATTATATATATATCAACATAAGAAACACCTGTGCTCATTATATATGCAAAACATTAGTTCACATTACCTCCTTCCCTTTCTTTGGATTGAGGAAATTAAACTTAAAAATTTGCGAAATCATCGTATACTAAATTATGCAATAAACTTAATACTATACAATACAGTAAATGAACAATCTTATAATCTAGATAAACAATCTGCTACAACATTTAATCGTCCTTTCTTATAATTAACTTCTACATCAAAAGTTTGCAGTGCTAAAGCCCAACGCACCAGTTTAGCAGACTTAGACATAGATTCAGTCAGATAAGTTAAAGGATTGTGATCGGTATAGTATTAAGTTTATTGCATAATTTAGTATACGATGATTTCGCAAATTTTTAAGTTTAATTTGCTCAATCCAAAGAAAGGGAAGGAGGTAATGTGAACTAATGTTTTGCATATATAATGAGCACAGGTGTTTCTTATGTTGATATATATATAATGTGTATTCGATTGTTAAGCGGTTTTAGTCTTAGGCCTTAGTTGCGCTGTCGGCTCGTGGGCGCTTGGCCTAAAGTAGCCTAAACATTGGCTGACGGTAGATTCTCTTTACACGTGCAGTTAGCGCGCCAAACTTAGAAACTGCTGATGACAGTGAATTTGAACTATACAGTGTAGTACGGTTGTTTTAAGGCAAGAGTTGAGTTTGTTGTTATTAAACTGTGTTTGAAGAAAGAAAGAAACATTCAAAGAACTGTGTCAATTTAATTCTTAAACAGTTAGAAGACGTTGAGCAATTTATATGTAGAGATAAGGAAAGTTCTTGAGGTAGGTCACAACTAAGAAAGAAAAGAGTTGGTGACATATATATATTGCATAGCTAATATGTAACTGGTATTACTGTTTCTGTAATGCGTTGCGGTGTGCCAACCCAGTGTTTCGTCAATAAACGAATATTATTATTATTATCTATACCAAGAACTTCTCGAAGTGGCTCCTCTTTAGCTTTGTCGGAGTCACTGTTAACTAAGCCTATGCACAACACGCCATATAGACAGACGCCTAGGTAAAAATCCATTGAAGTCGACTGAAGAACTAAAGCAAATAAAACTCTGCTTAATTTTGATATGAAGATAGGTCTACTCAAAATGGTTCTGCCTCAACTGAACTCCCGAGTCCCGGTCTTGTCAATTTATTCGCTCTGCGGCCGTAGAGGAATAGAGGGTTGCACTTCTTGCAGTGAGCACCGAATTCACGCCTAACAAATTAACGATAGGCCTACCACATGGGCGATAGCTAATTAGCCTAGGGCCTACTTCTTATTTTGTCTCCCATTTTATTTTCAAACTGTGTATAATATTAATAAATGGAATTGATTTAACAATGAAGATGTGTCGGTGTTAGATGATCCGTGGCGCTACAGGAAATTATATATTAATCTAAAATACCTGCAAACTCTCCTAATAGGCCTATTGCATGCGTATCTATGCGAGCCATGAACGACCGACCATTTGCAGGATTTTATTTCCCTATCAGCAATAAATTTTACCCTCGAACTGTGAAGCAACAAAAGCTGCGTGCCCGTCCCTTTATATGCCTTCACACTGCTCTGCCACCCTTTGTTCCTCCTCCTCCTCTCCTCCTCCTACTTTTCCTCCTCCTCGTCCTCCTCGTCCTCATTATTGTCCTCCTTCCACTCTTCCTCTTCTTCCTCGCCCTTCTCTCCTCCTCTGCATGCTTCTCCTTTGCCAGATCCGCTGGCATTGAACAGGCATCGGCGGATGGGGAGTGAGGATTGACTGCATTGTTGCCGTTTGTTATTCATCGTCTATGTGAACAGCAGTTTATGGTCATCCGCATCGTCATCGCCAGGGCGCGCTTTATCTGTTTTCAATTTCCCATCGATTCGTATGATAATATACTGTATATATATATATATATATATATATATTATATATATAAATATATATATAATTATATATATAATTATATATATAATTATATATATAATTATATATATAATTATATATATAATTATATATATAATTATATATATAATTATATATATAATTATATATATATTTATATATATATTAGGGCTGCGGAAGTTTACGATTAATTAATAGATTAATCGTTGATTAATTTTAACGATTAAATTTATTTTTAACGATTAATCGAAGACCGCATGTTATATTCGATAAGGTGCCCGGTATCATAGCGGAAGGAAGAGTTAAATTAGCAGGGAAGTGTTTATAGGGAAGTGTTTTTTGTTATTAATAAATGCAAACTTACAGCTATTAGGCCTACATGCACACGTACACGCACTTATTGGTCTATGATTAGTGCCTATGACGAACAATAAATATGAATATGATCCATAATTATGACTATGTGTGCGTGTCTCTGCTTGTGGATGATAGCTTACGTAGGCCTGTAGGGCAGCGTAGGTCTTCCGTTCGTCGAATTGGTTCGATTGCAAATATAATCTCTGCGTAGACTTTGAAAGCCGCCGTCGCATGTAATATTAATGGTGTTCGGTGCCGCCTGTAAACGTGTTTTATGGGCGCGTGATCGTTGCCCCTCTTCGACCCGCCTCCCACCCATCATCTCCCTCCCTCCCGTCCGCGCCACGGCAGCTGCTGAGACAGGGCAGAAGCATCGTACGGGGGTCCTTCAATGCACCAGTCATTAATTCCGCCAAGGCTCCCGATCCTCAGCAGGCTGTGCAGCGTTTCGAGTCCAGTCCCACGGTTCCGTTGGAGAATCGGTCGGTCGGTCGGTCGACTGTCGGCGTCGGACCTCAGTGGGGCACACTATCATTTGAGGCGACGGACGGACGTAGCTGTGCGTCTTCGCAGTTTCCTGACTGACGACTGTAAATAGTGCTTCATTCTGACGGATCACGAAACTGATTATTACCGAGCGTCGCCTTACCCCCCCCCCCCATGTGTGTCTTCGGCCGACGATCGAGTCCTCCTAAGTCCTAAGACTACGTAAGACCTGAGGCCTCTCTTCAGCGACCGTCGCTCATTAACATTACGATGACGACGACGACGACGACGATCGAAGATGATGACGATGATTGTGACAATAAACGCAATGCTGATGAGTAGTGTTAAGATGATGGCCTTGAAGATATGACTCAGATTATGTTGTTAATTGTGATTAAGATAAAATCTATAGGCCTAGGCCTACATGAAATCTAATCACAGTATAGCCCGGCATTGTTCCCTCTAAGGTGCGCGGGCGCAGCTCGCTAAAAAAAATGCCGCGCATCAGTTTCAAAATTCCGCGCACAAATTTTGGTAGGAAATGCATAGGCTAATATCAGCTAAAGTTGTTTAACTGGCCATTGAATTACTCACGTAGGCCTACTTAAGCCATACCGGTACATCTTCTTTTTAAAAATACATTATTACAAAGGTGTATTTAAGCTCATTCAGTACATCATACATGTAGTCCTAGTCTGTAGTTACAATAATCATTAACAATCTCAAATGTTTCTGAAAATCAGAAAATGTTTTGCTCAGCTTTATTGCTCACGCGGAAAGTAGGCTGCTCAAACAACAAATTCAAGTTACTTTTTCGTATGTATAGCCTAATCAACAACATTATTACGTTGAAACCGTTTTATCCAGCTAGTTATCTAACAGTGAATAACATAATTTGCCGCAGGATATTTATCGATGGCCTATATTATAGGTTCTTGGATATTTTCGCGGTTTCTAAGACGTGCATTTGCTTCGTTGTTTACTTCAGCTAGGTACGTGGGTTAGGCCTATAACGTTAAATTTACCATCACAGCCTGCGCAACATAGCTATAGCTAGTAGCTAGCGCAGCAATTTTCAGTGGAATAAAAGCCAATTTCTTACATTTTAGAAACGTTGCAGTTTAGCTCCTCTTTATACAAACCCTCTGAACTGATTGACTTGAAATGTGATAACTAGGCCTACGTCAAGGAGATCTCCAGCCAGTTTAGTGCCATCGGTTAATGGTGGCACATTCACCAATCAGGCTATACCCGAGAAATCTTTATCGGTCAATATGCATTTTGTAGGCCTATTATACAAGTGCCGTTTTTATGCGTTGTTGCTTCGCTGATCAGCCAACGAGTCACACGTATTGACTCGGTTAGAAGCTAAATGTTTTATGCAGATTTATCGAGGTATGTAGGTCTACATGCCATTTCGTATTTTACCAAACACCATCTCGTTGGCCAAAAATGCATGATCGCGATATAATCATGGTTTAGGTGCGCTAATTCTGGCAAATACGAACAATTTGGCCATTTAAGTGTTAGAGGAAATAAAGTGCTGCAGGCATATAAAAGATTATCTAATCCGAATAAGCTAGAGAGTAACAAGAGTTTACCAAAGTTTTTAAAAATATTTTATTTGTTACAGTCTTGTTATTACATGCTGTAAGTTATGACGTACAAAGATGTTTTCGTTATGCAAGGCGATATGAATGGCCAATAGGTCTATTTATGACACTAATGAAAAGAAAGTAATTTCTGATTAAACTATGGTTTTATGGTGATGTGCACATAGTTGGAACTGACTGCCAGTCATTATTTACTTATTGTCATGCATTTATTACTTTTTCATCATTAATAACTTCTGTTATTTTCATGCGATTTATCGTAACATGTATGAAGAGTTGCATGGCATATTATGAATTATTGTGAAATTTTATTAAGATTAATGTTCTCTGTGAAAACAGCTTCAGACAAACATCGGTAGTCAGTTCCATTCCTCAGGGTCAGCAACATGGAATCAACGAGAGCTCATGACAGTGCTACATCGAAGTACAACCAAAAAAGACCTATACCCAAAGATTGCAGACTGCATGGGGGAATGTAAACCTATTGTAAGGAGTTAGTGGTGGTTGAAAGTAGCAGGAGTACTTGATGTGAGGGTTTTATAGACAAGATGAACCAGTTTAAACCTTTTTGATACCCAGGCCAAATGATCCTTGTCCCTTTGATATGTTCTAGTAGGCCATTTACAGTATGTTCCTGCAGAATATGCAAATTTGCAGCATGCTGAGTTGACACCAGCTGAAATGTATATCTAAATTTATTGTGAACTTTTGTCTGCAGAGTACACAGATAATTGATGGAACAGCAAAGAAATAAGTGACCGAAAATTATGGTGTAGGGACCCAGCAGTTCCTTGATCTACCAGGGAGCAACCAGGAATTATCTGGTAACCCTATTTGCCAGTCTGTCCTTGAATCTTTGAATATAAAATGTTTATGTAAAATGAGAGCTTTT
>JACEVL010000130.1:3110907-3318407 GCA_020284085.1 Aporrectodea caliginosa | reverse complement strand
AATCAGGCTACAGTGGGTTAGTGAATTGAAAGAGGCGAGTGTTAAGTTTAGACCTGAAAGACCACAGAAAAGTGACAGAACATACCACCCAGTGCAGAACAGTAAATTTCACAAATGCAAATCAGATCCTGAGAACGCCTTGCAGCTCAATACAGTTCTGGTGTGAGAGTTTAAGTACATGTATCTATGGATCAGGTGCAGTGTTTGCTTGTAAAAGGGGTGAGCTGGGAGCACAGATAAGTCGGCTGATCTAAATGTAATGCCTTTTGGACAAACAGACAGATGTTAAACTGGATTCTTTGCTCATCTAGCAGCTAGTGCAATGAATGCAAGATGGGTGTGATATGCTGGTATTTACAGTAGTGGTCTTTGTTATTATAACTCTAACCATGGAAATCGTTAGCCAAGTAGTGAGTTACTATAGTCCAGTAGGTTAGAAACCAGGCATTTGCCAACGAAACTAAGTTTGGCCATGTAGGATGGGAATCTACAAATATTTGGTATGTAAAAGTGGATTGTTTTGCATATTGCCTGAACACTGTCGGAAAGTAACATGGTGGAGTTGAAGATTATCCCCAAACTGTGAGCGCATTGATAATGTGCAACCAGCAATCCACACAACCAGCAATCCACCCAACCGAATTGAGTTATTATGGGTTGACATATCAATGTTAGCCAATCAAATTTGCCGAGTTGTTGACTTTCGCCTTAAGAGATGGATTTTGGTCTTCTAAAGACTCATCAGAAGTTTCAGGACTCGAAAGTATTAGTACAGTTTCAGTGGACTGGTATTTGCATTACATTTATGTGATATAATGTATGTGTATGAATATTTCAACTGAACATTTCAATGGCACTACCTTCGTAGAACCTTGCTAAGGCACTCCACTGGCATAAACTGTGTTAGAGGCTTAGAGCTCAGGGTTAGGGGATATACTGTAATGTAGGAGACATGTTTTCAGCTAAACTTAAGAACAGCAAATTCATCTGTCATTGATTGATGCATTAGCCGATAGTGTTGCTAGAGGAGGAGAAAAAGAAGCTAGCCCTTAGGCAGCGATGGGTATGGTGTTAGCTTGCAGAGAAGAAGAAAAGCAGTCTGTTAAGCTACCCCTTAAGCAGCCATGATTATGAAGTGTTAGCAACTTCATGTTTATTACCCTAAGCATATCTATGTATGTATCTCAACACTAGTATAGCGCCCTCTAAGTCTAAGTAACTCACAAGGGCGCTCTGGCACAGATACCTAGGAATTGCTGAACAAACGTGTCTTAAGACCAGCAGAAAACGTTTCCTGAACTGTTAAAGATGCTAGTGATTGTAAGTCCAGTGGCAGATTGATCCAGAGAGACAGACCCACTGAGGACCTACTGAGGATGTGCAATCAAAGCCAGGCCCATGTGGAGTGGTTTAAACTGTATTCAGTTTTTAATGTCTATTAAACTATATTCTGGGTCAGTAGCCAGCCCCTTGTCACTACCTTATCTTCTTACTGATAGTGCATAGCGGCAATGTAGCCCTATATATATCCGTCTGTACTCGTTACAGCTGCGTTGAATTCTTACAGAATACAGGCTGTCTGGTAACAAAACACATTTAGTGTTGTCACCTTCTATTAATTAATTACTACAATTCTATGTTACAATCTTACAGTAGTGAGTAGGCCACTGTAACCATTTAAGGAGCTAGCTACTAATGCTGTTTCAAGACTGTACTCATCAGAGGACAGAATCAAAGGACCTTCTGACTTGAGCACTTATTTGACCACAACAATTCATTCAATAAGATGCCTTATTAACTCCGAAATTGGCACTTTCCTCTCTTCTATTATCTTGTCGGATGAATGAGGAATGTCAACCTGAGGGGTCCATATCCACATTCCTTGTTGAGTAAGAGCCCAAAACCAGAAAAAGACTAACTGAATCACTTTTGAAAGCTATTAATTATTCTGATCTTCAGTGATTAGAATTTAGAATTTATCTTTCTTCTTGTGTTTTCTAGTGTCAACCAGACTTTTTGGTTTAAAAACAGTTTAAATGCCGGATGTGTACGGTACTGAATTGCCAGCCTTGACTGACTAACTGATTCAGTGCGCAGTGACTGGACTTAACTATTACTGTTCTAGAGACTGTGAGCTATTTTCCTCTGCAACAGTGTAAAAATTGGTTGCCTCTGCTTTCAGATTTGGCTTTGAGTAGTTGGGAATATTGGCTAGCTTTCCTAGCTTTTCGACTCTCGACAATAAGAAAGCCAGCTTAATGTTAACAATGAAATTTAGAGTCTTTACATTTTACATGTACATTACTACATTATACAGTATAATTTTATTTGTATTCTGACTTCAGTTGCCTGGCTTTAAGCAGCAGTACTATACATTTATCGTCTGTGAGCATTCTCAACACATTAATATTGGCTGAGATTTTATTTGGAGACCATACTAAATATAGATGGCTTCTATTCACTGTTGCATGTCAATGAAGCTCTTGTTTTGGTCTTTTGCTGACCAGATTCTGAGAAAATAGCATCTGCTTCAATTAATTCTCAGTTCCTGTCTTATCAGTCTTCATCCTTGATATAACAGAATTCTCTAAATCCGATACCCGTTACCACTCTGTCTTTTATCTGCTGAACACACCTGTCCTCCAATCTTTAGGGGATATACTCTAATGCAGGAAACATGTTTTCAGCTAAACTTAAGACATAGCTTCATAGAACTGTTACACAGCCAATGCTCAGCACTTTTGAGAGGCACTTCGAAGGCTCGTAAAAGGTGCTATGATGTACCTTTAGCTATTATTAACAAGTGGTCCTCGTTTTTATCAGCATCTTTTGGAGAATTGTACTGTAATGTACTGATCAATTTAGAATGCAGCACTGGCATGATGAACTACTTGAGGCATGAGAGCCTTAAGGACTTACAATGTAGGTGAGTCGCCTTAAGACTGTGAATTACAACAGACCTGCATCCTCACACAGCCATCTGATCTCTTCAAGTACATGTAGTAAGTAGAGGATTGTTCCAAAGTGATAGATCTATAAACAAAACCCTTTGATGTGTCATGGAAGTCTTAGCCAGCAACAGAGAAAGCAGCAGTTATGTTGCTTCTGGCACATCATGTCTTTGAGTGGCACTTGTTCTGTCCCAGCTATTCAATGGTTTGATATTTTCAGTTTGGTAGCGTTATATTAACAAATCCCTTTCTAAGCCGTTCTTTCTCTCTAACTGAAATCGTACATCTTCCGCTCTGTTAATGGTTCATAAGGTTTCACTCTGTTCATGGTTCATAAGGTTTCACTCTGTTCATGGTTCATAAGGTTTCCTCTTTCCAGGTGGCAGAATCCACCTCTTGGCAGATGTTGTAAGAAACATTCTCAAATTCCAGTTGTACTGTACTGTGATTCATTTTAACTAGAGTCAGTACTGATTAAAAAAATTTATCGATTAATCTCCTAAATTTAACTTTGATTAATTGATTAAATTTGATTAATTTGGTACTTGTTATGTAAAGCGTGAAAATTGTTAAAAATGTAGTCACTAAGCATTTCCTCATTTCGTTTCTTAAAAAATTCAATTATTCCACATGCTGAAGGCAATACATCAGCGATGTGTTTGAACCACGGTAAGCGAACTGTTTATTGCAAGGAAGATTCTTCTACGCTTTTATCAGCATTCGCCTTAATTTTCCGCTCAAACGTTTCACATTATCATTGTTCTCCATAATTATTCACTCCGGAAATTGGCTGCTTGACATCATGAAATAAGTAAAGAAATTAATCGAACAAGCCAAAATTAATCAATTACAATTTTTAACGATTAATTGATTAATTAATCGTTAAAATCTGCAGTCCTAATTTTAATCTCTTCTGTTTTGTTCCATGTGAGTCACACTGTATGAATTATGTTTTATTTCATTGCATTACATTACTTCCATCTATGTATCCTTCCATCCATTCATCTATTCATCTATCCAGTCTTTCATCTATTTCATCCACTTATCCATGTCTTTAATCCGTTCATGCATTCATCTATCCATTTATCCATCAGTTCTTTCATCAAACCATCCATTTAATCTTTCTATCCATTTGTCTGTCCATCCTTTGATCCTTCATTCATCAATCCTTCCAACCATCCATGTCATCCTTTTATCCATGTATACATTCATACATCCATTTCAATCATCCATTCGCCTATTTATCCATTCATCCATCCATTTATCTATTCATCCATCCATTCATCCCATCCATCCATCTACGCATCCATCCATGCACCCATCCATGTATGCATGTATGCATTATAGATATATGTGCACATACATACTCAATTACATGTACTTACATGTGCAATGCGTGCAAACAAGACATGTTCATACACACAAGAGAGAGAAGGGTTGTGTTAGGATGGAAATTGAGCATTATCTACATGTATTGTATTCAGATACATGTACTTCTAATTTTGTGATTTCTAGTGCACTAAGTATCAACTAAGAGCTGTGTTTCTACATTATGTAAATGGTCAGAGGACATACAGCAGATGACAGATAATGATTACTAAAGGCGTTTGCATGATTCTTACTTGACTGGCATTCAGATGCAAGTAGTTGTTTCATTTGCTCTACAATGGTTGAAAATTTGAAATCAGAGATTAAAGAGATCAGCCACCGCTGATGCTGTGCGCTGTTCTTGGCCTTGTCTGTTCAGCAATGTGTTAACAGCGCTGCCTCCGCCGCCGCCGACTCTCGTCATGGTCATAGATTGGCGCATGTATGTATGACTGGCAGACCGACTGTGGCTGCTCCGAGGCCGGTGTCTGTTGCAGGTTCGCGTGTACAGACATTAGCGCCGGTTCCCATGATAGACAGCTGCAAGATGGACTCGAAGTTGGTGCTGGTCAGAGTTGCAGCAACGTGCCATATAGGTGGGATGCAGATCAGAGCCAGGTCACAGTGTAAAGAATGGGTTTTCGCTTTCTATGAAAGCCTTTAGTAATTGTTGTTGAGGTGGTAATGCACTGCGTGGCGATGATGTGACGTTGTTAGTGGGTACTCCACTGAGAGGCTGTGACACAGTGTCTGGTATTTTCAGCACTATCTGTTCGTTCGGCTGTTATATATCTGGACATTTGACAATGGTCGCTTCCTGATGTGCTGCAGTCGTCATGGCTTAGAAAAACTGCTCAGCCAAAGACAATGAATGAGTTCTTCTCAACGAAGGTCAGCATTCTCTCACATTCAGCAGTTATGACTTTCATTTGTAGAATTCTTATTGAATTTCTGCTTTGAATGCTACTAATTTTTATTTCATGCATGTTTTTTTTAATCTTTAGCACACCCTCTCTCTCGTTATTTTCAAATAACTCATCAAATGATGCCAATGCCTGTTATGCATAAATCCATATACCTTGTGTAATTGTCAAGTCTTGTGATTTTGCTTTGAGATTAAGTGGGGGCTGCTAAACAGTGGCTCTCTATCGATTGCTATTTGAGAGACACGTAAAGGTGCTGTGTCAAGTGTCTTGTATCATACAAATATACATATATGCATCCTTGTATGCACCTACAATGCCTACATACATAAATATACATACATGCATGCATGCATGTACTTACTGAAAGTGTTTTCCGTGTTTGGATAGCATAAGTCTACACTGTGAACAGAAATGAAAAGCACTCTTAAATTATTGCTATATTGCATATCTAAATACTTAAGAATTTCAATAAAACTGAGCTGTTTTAACTGTGACTGTATTAGCAACTAAATTATAATTAAAACAGTCCCTGTTAAATATTAATATCACAGTGATGTCTGTTATTATAAAAACTTGCAAAATGGAACGTTAACTGGTAATCGAGGGTGCTCAGTCAGTGACTTGCATATCTTGTTTTGAGGTAAAAGGAAGTCATACAGTATGTAAAGTATAATATTAATATACTGGTAGTTATTTCAAATTTGTAATCATTGAACTAAAATGTTTCTAGTTGAATACAATTTGAACAATAATTTTCCTTAGTGATTGGATTGCCCCAGGGGTTCATATCTTCCATTCACAGCGTCCATCTCATACCTGCATTCGTAGCAGCTGTTTTTGAGGTGAATCATGGATATTTTACTGAACATAAAAAACATGACCACAACAACCCACCAGGCAATAAAGGTGTCATACAAATATACATACAAATTATGGGTAGAACTTTTAGATTTTCAATTGTACCTCGTTTGTCAACTTGATGTCAATAAACGAATATATATCTATCAATATTTATGCATATATATATAAATATATAATAAGTAATTAATGGCTGCTACTTTGTGAGGCATTGCACTGTGGGTAGTTGAGATCGTTTAGCAATCATGTAAAATTATGTGGCTAATTCTAAAGATCTAATAAAATGCACAACCAACCTCCACTATTCAGGGAAAACTCGTTTTCATGTCTTTGGACATAAAATTATAGCAAGTCAATCTCGGTGGAATTCACTTCCTCCAGCTATACTTGACCCTTGTCTTTCTCTTTCTCACTGCACATGAAGGAAGACTTTTCTTGTTATAGCAACTAAAACTTTTGCAGTGAGTTGATTACTTGGTATAACATTAACTACTGGCAAAATTAATGGAAGCATGGTTTCTGCTTATCCTTGCAGAGGGCAGAGATCACCGACTCGGTGGTCCAAGATTGGAACACAAACTGCCTGATATATGCCTGGGCAGTGACTACAGGTGAAGCCCCTCTAAGCAGGAGAATCTGTAATGTTATTTGTTCCATGACAGGAAGCCAGTGCAGTGTTTCTCGCATATGTTCTGATATGACTTGGTCTTAGGCATGTTGGTCACATCTCAGGCAGCAAAGCTGAGGATGGACTGTAGCTATGCAACTATAATTTTGGCTGGCCTCTCAGATGGAGCTGCTTAATCTAGGTATGTCAGGTTAAATGAATGAACACGGGTCGATGCAGTGCTGTACTACAGATTGTGCTGTGCGACCATTGGTGCAACTGATAGTCACATGTTCGTGCAAAAGAAGTACATGTGATCAGCCATATATATATACTTCTCTTGTCAGAAGCACTTCCATATCATGGATGAAGAGTTGATTCCAATCGAGATGTTGTGGCTTTAATGATTCTTTATCAGGCTTTTACTGTGGCTGGCATGTATCTAACCAATATGTACTCCATCTTCAATCATTTAATTCAACTGAAGTCAAGTTGAAGACATCTAATGTTGTATTTCTGATACAATGGCCTGTGTGAATAGACAACAGAAAGACGTGTGTTATACAGAAAATAAATACAGTTGATTGTTATCGGCAGACAACTTACCTGCGCATACAGCATACCTGCACTCGGAGCAGAAATAATCTGAGTCACCGTGGCTGTGTACAGGATGTAAAGGAGTCAGATTACAGTTACCTTCAGCAAAGTCATTCAACCAAGACAATTGGCAGGATGGTTTGTCATGATGGTGTTGCTAATGACCGGATATATCTTGCTGCTTGTTTTGATATGTTCATTGTTCATAGCTATCAACACAAGGATCTTTTACTCGACTGACTCAGCTACACTTTTGTAGTCATAGGAAAGAAAGCCTTTGGGAGAACCGAGTTATTTTCTGTTTGTGTGGATCATAATGGTAGCTGTAGGTTAGCAGCGTGGACACCTATTCAATTAGGTTTCCCACTGGGCCTAGTCCAAGCAGTGCTTATACTTACGTTGTATACAATCCATATGACCTGGATCTTCTCTGATGACAGTCCAGCTGTACTTAGGTCATTAGTGACTCTGATGCTTGTGTTTACTTAATCTCTTGAACATTTACGGTTCTTGTGGACATTTGAGAAATCATTTGCAATCTCTACTTCAATAAACTCTTCAGTAGTTAATCACCTTCTCATGATGATGATGATGATGATGATGATGATGATGATGATGATGATGATGATGATGATGATGATGATGATGATGATGATGATGATGATGATGATGATGATGATGATGAAGACAATTTGTCGTAAGAAATCTTGTTGTTCTATCATCTGCTATTCTCTGCCTTTTCTTTTCTTTTTTTCTTTGTTAAACTACTTTATCATTAACAGCCTTCTCAAAGTCATCATTGTGTAAATGCAGCTGCCACCATCTTCTCCTTTAACTTGTGCCTTGTTTTTGTTTATCCATGTTACATATGCACTGTTTGATGGGACTTCAGCCTTCCTGTGCTCAAACTCCTTTGGTCATCATCTTTAATGTATGAGTAACTGCAAATGCATTGACCCTCTTTTTAACCCAGGACATCACAGTGTCTTAGTCTTAGTCTTAGTCATACAACCATATATCTGAAAGGCTAATATTGCTTGTGGCCAGGCAACAGCAGTTGTCCTAGAAACTGATGACCATAGTATGGTAATGAAAACTTCTTGCAGTAATAAAATTCATGGCAAGAGCGACTGTTTGATGCCAGTATGCATGATTGTATGAGGTGCTGAATGAGAATTCGCTCATTTGTTGGTTCATTCATAAAGAGGATTTTTATATAGGCTCTAGTGTTTCTCTAGCATCTCTATTCAAAAGCTCGTCCAGCCCAACTCCAGTGGTGGAAAACAGTTTAAAACACTGCCGAATGGTATACTGTGACATAAATGGCCAGTGAGAACCTGATAAGGATATCACATGACCACGGGATGCCACTAATTGTACAATTAAATTCTGGGAACTTTGAAATAGACAGCCAATAAAATCTGACTTTAGATATTTTTAATTATGTTGACACCTTAGCAGGAATTCCAGCAGCCCAATCTCTCCCAGTGGTATTGCCTATAAAAATGGTGCTACAGTAGTCAATCCTAATGCCAATGACGTCATTGGCAAGACTGACTGCAGGACTTAATGAAATGGTTTTGGTAATTGACCTGCAACTTGATGCAGTTCATAGAAGTAAGAGCACCGAGCACCTTATAAGAATTTTGTGCTCTGCTAATGTCTGCTCCTGGCCAGAGAATTAAATTTTGTTTAATTTACAATTAAGAACATGGCTTTCTGATTCAGATTTCATTAAAGGTGTTTTGTTTAAAATGCAGATAATGGCTTCTCTGAGAGTTTAACTAAAATATGTGAATGAGACAAATATACGTTGTAATTATCTTATAAAGAACGCATTTGTGTAGACAGCAGTAGTATGTGCTTTCAGAATTGTCTCGTGACAAAGCACCTTGACTGACTGCTATTCAAATTGTCTTTGGTGATGAATTGCAAATATCTGATGATCAACTCCAATAAGACCTGCCAGAATTCTTCCCTAGGTTCAGCTGTCTGTATATTCTCTGTTGGGATACAAAGTTCGACCGGAGTAATTCTAGAATGGTTTGCAGCCGAGGAACAATTTAGTCGACTGGTTAAGACCGACCTGGAGAGGGAACGGAGGTGGAACTCTGATTCGCCTCTGATCCGCTATCAACGCAACTGGACAATTTGACCGGGATAATTGAACGACTGGTTCTGTCAGCGGAGAATATATTGGTTGGAAGGATTTATTCAGTGGCAGGAAGGAAGATGGAGGGATTTTACGATGGGGGATTAGTCTGGACATTCTGTAAGGCCCCCAGACAGACAGAAGAAAGGAAATAATTGAAATTGAAAGTGCATGGACGTGACACGGGAATAGGTATTCCAAAGGCTGTAGGTCAAATGAGTCATGACCTTGGCCATTGTAAATGGTTCTGTGAAGATTGAGTTTATGTTCTACTTTTCCACTATTGCTTTTACAGTACATTTACATAAATGACTTGGGCTCCAGTAGTAATGTAATGTAAAAAACCATTTATACAACACCACTATGAGCCCCTTGAAAGCAGTTCTACAGGTGGTTGTTACTGTCTTTCTTTGAAATCTGCTCAATTTACTTATCATTTTGGACCATTTCAAGAATAATTACATTTAAACTTTGGCATTCAAACAGTAATACTCCAACTGGAGATGAAATCTCTGAGGCTTACTTACAAGGTCATCTCCAAAACTAATGATAAAAGCCTGATGAAAAAAATTAACAGTTTACAGACATACATGTATTCTTTTTTTATAGATTGCAGCTAATTTAATATTTAGCCAGGTGCTTTTAATGGCTTTGATTTTATGATCAAAAACACTGTTCCAAAGCTAATTTAGGCCCATGAACATTTATTATGCTGTACACTTCGCATTGCATTCACAGACTATAGATAGACATAGATAGCTTTAATTAATCAGGTTATGAATGATGGACTCTGATTAGTACAGGCTTTTTCTGTGTGCAAGGTCACACAGAAATGGGAATAGCTCGATATATGAAATATTTAATGTGTCAAGGACAGATCCTGTAATTTACATTGAACTAAAGCAATCACCAAAATAGTTTATTAATGACTACCAGTATGTCGAATCAATCCTATATTCATTGAAATCTTACCTTAGACCAGCATCTGATTTGAAATGATTACTATTATTACCTAATACTATATTGGCTCTGTACCTTGCCATGATGGCATGTAATTATCAAATGATCCTTAACCCTACCTCTACCTGCAATAGTGCACAGTAGTCTCAGGTACAAAATGTTCATTCCATGTGTTAAGATCTGTTTTAAGATGCATTAGTCTTGATGGAGATGACCTTGTAAGCCTCAGTGACTTCATCTCCCAGTTGGTGCATTACTGTTTTAATGCCAAAGTTTAATTGTAAGTATTCTTGAAATTTTCCAAATAAGTAAAATCTCACAAGATCAACTGCTAGTCATCGCAACTTCCACATCTAATCGTGACTACGTTCTTCCATTTTTGGTAATATCCGGTTGCGGATGGCTACTGATAAACTTCTGCTGAATCATTCTAAGACTGGATTTCCTTTTGATAAGTACAAGTCATCAACTCCACAAATTTGATTGGTTAACATAATTTATTTGGATGGATTGTTTGTTGATCACTCTATGTGTGCTTGCAGGTTGGGAATAATCTTCTGGTACACCATATCATTTTCTGACAGTGTTTATGCAATATGCAAATCAGTCCACTCTCACATATTTCAGGATCAACTGCATGGAACAGTCTTCCCGACCATGTGAAGAACGCAGCATCTCTGACACATTTAAATCCCAGCTCAAGACTTATCTTTTTAAACAATCATATGACTGCCATTGACTTTTTGAACTCACATACAGCGCCCTTTCCTTCAGCCTCGGCTGAGCTGCGGCGCTATACAAATCGTCTTCTTATTATTATTATTTGAACTCTTTAAGGCCGTCCTCTTAAATGAGAATCATTCACTCAGATGCATGTTTCCTAATCAACATTTTACGCCCTATTTTCTTAGGGTCAGACCACATAACTTTAACCTACCTGACAAGGACTCACGAAATTTTATATCTCGTATGTTATTCCTGAACTCTTACTAAGCTATTATTAATTCATACTATAATATCTAGATGTATTTTATTTTCTATGTACACCTACAGCGTTATGTCTGTTGTTTACACATTAAACGAATATATGATGATGATGATTATTATTATTATTATTATTATTATTATTATTATTATTATTATTATTATTATTATTATTATTATTATTATTTAATATTAACTATCTAGAATGTAAAATATCCAGAATGGCCCTAAAATGGCCCTGATTATTATTATTATTATTATTATTATTATTATTATTATTATTATTATTATTATTATTTTTTTATTTTATTTTTTAAAATTTTTTTTTATTATTATTATTATTATTATTATTATTATGAGATTTGATAGATTTAAATCTTCCATGCTTCAAACTGTCGAAGTTTCACTGGGAAATGCCCTGGTTCCAAGCAATCCAGGCGACTGGATTATTGTAACTCATTTCTTACTAACATCTTTAAGAGTGATGTTCACAAACTACAAATGGCTCAAAATTCTCTGGCTCAAGCCATAGGAAAGACCATTCAATACGAACATATCTCACACCAATTTTGCATTCATTGCACTGGCTGCTAGCTGAGCAAAGAATCAAGTTTAATATTGTCCACAAACGTTATATTTAAATCAGCCGACCTATCTCTGCTCCTTACTCACCTCTTATACAAGCAAATATTGCACTCAGAGACTGTCAGTATTTGGCCTCTTGCTGTGCCTTGCACCAGAACTGGATCTGGCTCCAGAGCTTTCTTGGTTGCTGGTCCAAAGCTTTGGAATTTGCTGCTGCTCTCGCTCTGTGTGTTCTTTTGGTTCTTTGTTGTCTTTCAGGTGTAAATTTAAGACTCATGTTCTTCAACTTGTTTACCCACCATAACATAGTTCTCTGATTTCCTCTGTGGTTCTCTGATTTCCCTTATGGTTCTCTGATTTTCTGACCATTTGGATTTCGACTCTTCTCCATCGGATTATAATTGTGGCTACAATTTCACTTAAAGTGACTGTCGATCAATGCCTTGTTCATTATGATAACAACACAATAGGAGTAATTAGTTCAGATGAGATTAGAAGGAATATTATTTCCTTTGAAACAAAATACTGTTTTCATAGATACATTGAGTGTCTGTTTGGACAAGTGGCTGAATAGTTAGTTGTATGGTACAAGCGGTGTTTGTTGATAATTGTATCAGTTACTCATGCTGGCATTACAAGATTTCTGGGTTTCCTAGAAGTCAGCTCTGCACATGGTTGGTGTGCTGAAAGCAACAATGGGGGATGAGGTTATTGCTGCTTTGATTCCAACAGAATGAAACAGCAGAGATTCTTGGAATATACACTTGAAATTGTGCATTTACATAAGTTTTACATAATATATATACAATACATATTTACAGGGATTGTGAAGTATGATACATGCATCATTTGTAGTTGGATATATTGTCTATATTACCATGTATAATTGAAATTAAGGATATTGAAAACCCCATGTGTGACCCTAGCATTGCTAGCAAGATAGTTTTAAAGCCACCTCTGGAGCTGTTTTGAGTAAAAGAGCATATGGCCATATGCCATACATCTTAACATATACATATAGTCTAGTAAAGAACCATAAAGTGCACTAGAAGAAGATTAAGAACTTTCATGTTTCCAATGCTTTTATCTGTTGATCTTGTAGGAACCAAAATTCCCCAAAAATGTTAAAACGTTTGATGTCGCTGTTTGGTAACGTACTGTGACTTGACTTGTATCTTCCATTTGCAGATATTGCTCCTTTGGGCATTTCATCACATCAGGCATTCTGCGACTGATGGCTTGGCTCAAACTGTAGCTAATGTGCTTGATGGTTTTTTACTAGACTATATGCATATGATGAGATGTATGGCTTACACTGTTTAATCTAAAACAGCTCAGAGGTTTAAAAACTATCTTGCTAGGGTCAGTGCATGTTCCTTTCATCATCAAATGCATCAGCTTAATTGGCTTCCTGTTGAATGGCATTTTAATTCTAGAACCCTGAATACCAGCTTTCCATAATGTCTTCATGGAATGATCACCATAATCACTGTCTTAGACTGTTGCATTCTTTCAGTGCTTGTTTAATGCAAGAATCTAGGTTCAGAACATTTGTGGGTCATGTACTTTCAGTTGCTATGCCTTTGTCTTTACAAGCAGCTTCGGCCAACTCAACAAATAAGCCATCCAGTTTGAAAGATTTCAGCAATTGAAATTTCTTAAGTTATAATGCCCAGTAGTAGATATTCAGTTTATGATCGGTTAAGGAGGAGTCCATTGGCTGCCATGAACAAATGCACCTCCTCAAAGGCAATGGACAGCAGCTGCACAGACGAGTGATAAGACAGACTAGACTGTCAAATGAAATGGAGATTTGGACATCATCAGCACAGAAATGATATCTCAGTGAATGATTGTTCCTATGTTCCTAGTAGCATGGTGTATAATGTAAACAGAAGAGAATGGAACTCCCTGCAGGAAAGCCACCTGTCAACAAAACACCTGACGAATAGTTTAAATATACTGATTGAGTGGTGGACTGAAATAAGTAGCAAACCAATTCAGGGCAGGATCAGAAAGTCCAAGGAAGCTCAGGAGACCATTTCAAAGAAGAGAATGGTCCAGTATAACAAAAGTAGCAGACAATCTAAGAACAAGTGCTGTCAGGTCACCTTATCCATACAGCCAATGATTTCGTTATGAACAACATGAAGTGTGGATTCAGTTGATTGAAACTTACTGTTTGCAGACTGAAATGGGGGAATAATGAGGCTGCATATGATTCATGACTACCTGTTCAAGAATTTTAGATGTAAAATTCCAAGTTGTGATGAGTCTGTAATTAGACTAGTTGCAAGCATTAAAGGTTTCTCTAGCAGAAGACGAACTATGACATGAGCAAAGGCAGATGAGAAGGACACTTTATGCAATGAGAAATTGATAATTGATGTAGTGGTGGGATCATGGACAGCATAGCATTTTGTTAGAACAGATATAGGAATGATGTCTGGGAGAGTGGGAGACAAACCAAATAGTCACTCCACGACCATCGTATTTTGACCTCGCATGGGCTTTCGGGGATCAGGATGCTATACGGCTAGGCTCCTGTGTTTTTACTTTTTAGCTAACCTTTTTTACTAACTTTTCTGCTACTATTTGATAACTATGTATGTAAAGCACCATGCATTTGCCAGCGTTTAATATAGAACACACACACTTGCTTACTTATTCAGCAGCACATCCCTGAAAGACTGTTAAAATTAGATGAGGCTTAATTTTTCAGAGATCAATCATTCTCTACATCAAATCTAAGTCTTCATTCCTAAGGTATCGCAGCTACCTTCAGTAGATGGTTATAGTGATGATGGATGATAATGATGATGATGGCGATGTCAATGACAACGAATGTAATTTATTTCTTCTGATGAATTCTGTGGATGCATTTTAGAAATTTACACATGTTACTGGATGTTAGTAGGTAATTTACCCATAACCAGATAGAAGGAGGAAAGTTGCTGAAAGTCTTGCTAGGTGTCACCAGCACTTAGACCACCAGGAATTTTGATACGGATGTTTTGCGTAATATTATTAGGTAGCTTTTAACCTGCCATCTGTCGATCCCTGCATTTGATGAATTGCTGAGGCAGGTCAGTCTGGCTGTCAATCAGCAAATGATTGAGTACAATGTACAGGCAACAGTAATTTGATTTCATATTTAGGTCGTATTCTGTTCTACATATGCATTATGGAAACTGTGATCTCTAATCTAATAAATCTTTGTTGCATAAATGCTATGCGAAATATGTTTTGGGGGCCTGCTCAGGATGCAAGTAATTTCTGTCTCAAACTTCAGCAAAGGTAGGTATTTCAGGTAAGTATTGCAACTATGCAACTAATCAGTATTTAAAAAGTATGTAAGTATAGACATTTATATAACGCCCCTTGAAGCCCTGGGCACTATGTAAATTCCCGAATGAATTTAGACAGCTCCAATGTTCTGTACCTAATTTATATGATGCAGCAGACTTGTATACGAGACATAAAACTCGAGACCGAGACCGAGACCGAGACAGTGGGGTTCGAGACCGAGACCGAGACCGAGACAGTGGGGTCCGAGACCGAGACCGAGACGAGACTCCAGATCCGAGACAGTTCGAGACAGTTCAAAACGAGTGAAATGCACATTGGACCCAAGTCCCGAAACAATTTTTCTCAACTTTTGAAGTCTAATACAAGGGTCAAGTCACTGAAATCAGCCGATCATCTGAATTTTATAAACTATAAAGAAATTAAATATTTCAGCCATTCTGAAATCTTCTAAATGATTATAAAATTTAAACCAAAAAATTCCATATAGGCCCTAGGCCTATTAGCGATTTAGCGGCATAAGTCACATCACTCACCTTGAGAAACTATAATATTATGTTGTTAAAACGACGAACGGCGTGCTATTTATTTTGGTTTTCATTGATTTCAAACTGCGTGAATGCAAATTTCACGATTTCAGGTTCTTTATGAGACATTTTAAGCTATTTGGAAATTTTGGACTGAAAGAGCAAACTGCTTTTTTCAATACTCTTAAATCTTAATACCAGAAACACCGCTTTTAAAACCTCCTATTTGTTTGGCACTTTCGATTAACTAGTTATCCATTCGGCACAAGACAATTATTTTTACAGCGCAATACTGTACGAAGTTTCGAACAAAATACAATTTGTACGAGAACTTTGGAGAACGCTTCTACAAGAGAACAAGACTTTCGCTTCGAGACAGTTTCCAAAAAGACAAGACTTTCGTTTCGAGACAGTTTCCAAAAAGTCGAGAAATGATCTCGAGACCGAGACCGAGACCGAGACAGTGGGGTCCGAGACCGAGACCGAGACCGAGACATCGAAAAACCTGTCTCGAGACGTCTCGAGACCGAGACAGTGTCTCGAGACAATACAACTCTGTGATGCAGCAGTAGCTTCTGTGCATTATTATAATGTCACTATAGAAGTTTACTGATTAGATTAGATTAATTTAGATTAGGTTTTTGAATCAACAATAGCAGCTGTCTGATTAAAGAAATTTGCCCGCTTTTGAAGGCCAGAATTTACGTAGTTGCATAGCTTGATCAACATGTAAGGGAGGGTTTTAGTTTGGATTTTAATATTGACTTACTTATGAATTCACAGACATGACAGGAGTAAAAGAAAATCTTTTGTAAGTCAATACTGACCTTCTGTGAGTGTTTTTCAAAGGACTAAATAGTTCATAATTGTAGTCTTAGGATATCTTTAGTCCCCAAAAGCTAAGGTGTGGGCTTGAACATCCTGACAGGCGCTCAGTTGAATGGAATGGGTGAGACAGTTAAGGTGAGATCCTGGTCAAGGTCCAAGAGTCAGACAGGTAGACAAATAGGCAAGGAAATAGTTACTCGAAGATACTGAGAACAGAACGTGTCTTCCTTCGATAGAGCTGCATAACACAATTACAGATGATAATTGGTAGCTCTGTTTCAAATGCGTATGAGTGCAAAGGACAGGTGTGTGATATGATCATCTCAAGGACTGAGTGAATCCTACTAGATGTAAGCATGCAGTTGTGCGTATCAATCAATCAATCAATCAAATCTCTTTTATTGAAGCCAAATGAAAAAACACATAACATTTCAACATAAAGTATCAGGATTGGCCGCAAGAGGAGTCCCAAAAGGGATCAAGATCCGGCTAACTAGGGACACCTAGAACAACATTTCAGAAATATGAATTAGCTAAATCCTTGATAAACAGTGCAATATCAAGTTTCATACAGCAATGCAAACAGTATAGTACATATTACACAGTAAATGATTAACTCGATTCAAAACACTATGAAAATATAAAGAAAAACCGAAAACCTTAACTAACAGTGAAAAAGAATATCCGGCAGGGTAGGTTATAGCTAATTTCCATTAATCAGGTAGGCATGCAGCATTTTTTAAAGTGCCGTAGGTGGAGGGCACAACGTATGTGAGAGGGAAGCATGTTCCAGGTTGTGGAGCCAACAGATTTTATGGAGAATAAGCGAGTATTGGTGTGTGCGTATATGGGGCGATAAGAGTTAAAGTTTCTGGTGTAGTGATGTATGATGACTTCTATGACGGGGAATTCTGTATTGAAGGGTTTCCAGTTTATGGTGTATCATGTTACATTAGAAAATGAGTTCCAGTCAAGCAGCCAAATTTTAACAAATTTATTTTTAAACCAATTTTATGCTACATTTGTTGCCATACTTAAGGACATATATAAGTATTAGGCCATTTATAATAACTGAAATTTGTTTTAAACATATTTCTTAAACTTCATAACGTATAGCAGCAAATAATGCCAGAATTATTCCGGCACGTCTCTCAAAAGAAGATATAAAGATTTAAATATATTTTAAATATTTATTCAGATGGTAAGATTTTGGGAATGGTTTATTTAAATCCATGTTCTCTATGTCACGTATTCAGCTTCAATGATGAATTGATTTCAGTATTCTGCTCGATTTCTGTATATTTCTGCTCTTTCGTCCGTGGGATTGGTGGGATTGTATTGCTTGGCTTTACCATGTCGTCAACATGTCAGCATCTGAAATGAAATTGATTATCGTGTTTGCTTTTTTCTTGCAGCTGAATCTTTCTGCGGTCATTGTCAGAGATTAATTTCCTCTTCGGCTTCCACTTGATTAGTAACCACGCGACATGATGAATTTTATGTTGATTAGCAAATTTCAAAATGGATCTTCTCTATTTCCATCTCGTTGAATCCAATGAACGTTTTTCTGGATGTAGTCTTGGAAATGCAATTTTCATTGCAAATTGCCGAACGTGTACACTGACAGCTGTCTAAGTGTGCCTTTCATGCTCTTGATACTTGGTAGCAGCTATTCACTGCTGCGGATGCTGGTGGTGGTGGAGATGGTGGTGGTGGTGGAGATGATGGTGCTGTTGATGCTGCTGACAGAAGCTAATAGAATGGAACCGGGCGGCAGATGACAAAGGCAGTTATTTTAGTCAGTTGTCAAGATGGAAGCCTTGAGGATTATAATGGCCATTCTTGCAAGACGCAAAAGGGATTCCATTCTTGCACGACTACCATATTCTTTCATAGTGGGAATGCTACATAACAATGGCTGTGTCATGCATTTGGCTGATTTTGCAACAATATAATCTAATAAATATTGATGTCAGGTTTTTAATCTAAGCAATTGCACAGCAGCACAGGCTTCTCTGAGACATGCAGCCTATGTTATTAAAGGTCTGTATAAATGAAGTGATCAAGCAGAACTAAACACTAGTCTTTGAAGTTTACAGTTTGTACAGAATTTTCAGGTGTGGGCTTTTAGTGTATGGTAATTATAATTACCTGCAAGCTGTCTCTTCCCAAAGGTTTCTTAAATATGTTTTTGTAATCATTCTGCATTGGGCCCAAGTTCCATTTAATACTCTTAATGGCCAGACATATGGATATTGATTCCAACTTGTGTACTGGGTAAATCCTAAAGAGGTTAAAGTTTACTAGTTTGATTTTGGTCTGATTGCTTTTACGCTGCTATGCAGTAAAATATGTTTTGAGTGTGTTTACAAGTTTGAAGTTGTGATGCATAGATTACACAGCTGAGTTGATTAGGATCTGAAAAGGTTCACTTGCACTGTTTGTGATGTTTTAGGCTCCCTTTTTCATGTTTCTCACTTTTTGGAACCATTTAATTTATTTGAATGATGATAATAATAATAATAATAATATTATTATTATTATTACTATAATAATTATAATAATAATAAAAACATTAATAATAATAAAAATTATAACAGTAATAATTATAATAGAAATCTGCCTCAGGTATGAAACTCTGCATTTAACTAGGACTGAGGAGGAACAGCGAACTGGGATGGCGAGTCACACTGAAGATCTATATGACAAATGAGGATGGTTCTGTGAATCTCTTCTGCTCTTCAGCATTGGGAACCTCCTCATCTGCTAAAAATGTTCAGGTATTCTATCTGTATGTCTTGAAGAAACAAGAAGTGTATGAGACAGATCCGTTTCTTGTGGATGATAGGCCTACATCAGTGGCGTACGTATATAGTAAATAGCATTCTTTCACATGAGCTATGTTGCAACATTTTGATAATTGGCATTCCCTTAATCAACAGGTTATCTATCTACTTACTTGCAGATGGCTTGGAAATGATGAACTCTCTGCCAGTCTTCATTTGTTTAGAGATGAATAAGATCACTGGCTGCCTTATTACTTTTGATTTGCCTGGAAGAAACCAGTTGACTGCTCTCTAATCACACCAGAGCTGTATAAACTGTTGGACTTACATGTACATGTAAGGTAAAAGAAATAGCTCAGCTGTTATATACTGCTCTTGTGTGTTTCACGGTAAATGTGTTCTCTATGAATCTCGGCAAAAGTTGAACGAAAGAAGGTGGTAACTTGGTGTATTTCATGTATGTATATTATTTATGCTGAACCAGGCATTATTGAAAGTATTATTATTAAAGTTATCATTATTATTGTTATTATTATTATTATTATTATTATTACCTTCCCCCTCCTCTGCGTGCAAAACTATTGTCTGGTTATCCTCCTCATCTGCTCGTTCCCTCAAGACGTTTCTCTTTCCCTGGGGCTTCTACACTGAGAGCGCATCTGAATAGTCCATACTGTGAGAGGCGCTTTATAAATGTTTAGATACAATACAATACAATACTATACAATTATTATTGGAATTATTATAGACATATTCTGTGTAAGTGTCAATTGCTGGCATCTGTTGCTTGTCCTTTCATAATTGAAAGTGACGGATTAGGGTCCGGTCAGAAAAGGTTAACAATGAGAGATGTGGTCCAGTGATATATCTAAGCTGATTGACAGTTTCACAGTGTAAAATAGCCAATATTGCAGTCAACATTATATATCTCATGCATTCAGGTAGAGCTATATGCTTAGATAATATAATATACAGAGACACATGTGAATCGGTGATCATTGTGCGGTTTCCTTGTCCGTACGACCAACAGCTAATGCTGGCTATATTACTTTTCCATTAGCCCAGGCGTCCGCGATGTCTTTGTGCGCATGCCTTGATCACGTCCTGGGAAAATATATGTGCTTCAGAAAGCAGGAGACGGCTTCGCTGTTTGATGAATCGCCTGCTTTCTCTGATGTCACCCACGGGCTGTAGGGAGACTCGGCCGGTTAAATGCCCAGTGGATGGGCTTTCTTAGTGGTCGGAGAATCACCCGTTTAATGAAAAGCCCATTTGCGACGCTGCACTCAGACTCTGTCGTGTTGTCAGCCCCTTACCTCATCCGCTGGTGCCCTGTCGTGATTTCTTGTGGCTGCTGGTGCTCTGCTGCAGTTTGGCGTTTGTTGGCTGGTCATGATTTCTTGTGCACTCTGGCCCTTGTAATCATTTCTCATCTGCTGCTGAAACCAAAGCATCTTTCTTGCTCTCTGTCTGTCCAACCTCAATGCCCCACCCCATATATAATGCCCCACCCTATATAATATTTATATATTATAATGCCCCACCCAATATATAAGGTGTATTTTTCTCAATACTGTTGTCTGTTTTTCTGTGCAACTATGCTCTTCTGTATGTCTGTCTTTCTGTCTGTCTGAATGTCTGTATGTCTGTTTTTCTGTCTGTCCCTGTGTGTCTGTCTTGCTAGTGTCAATTTCTCTCAAACTTTATTACTGTTGACTGCAAAGTGGTTAAACTTTGTAAATCTAACTACTGATCTTTGCTTTAAGCAATTTTTGTCTGAGTGTAGCTAGGTCAATCTGTGTCACTGGTGGAGGCTGAATCTAGCCTACCTTATGTAGTCTGATACAAAGACATCTGTTGCATGATCATCATAGCACATGTGGCATCAACCAAGGCTTATTTTATAGGGCCCTTGCATCAACTGATGGTCAATTCAGTATGTCACTCTAGTCTGTATCTACCTGTATTATTATCCTGAAGACAGATTTTGGGTGGTGGTATCATGATTTTTGCAACATTCATCAATGGCTAACATTCTTTTCTTTGTCTCAAAACTTGCAATACTGTTTTAATTTAGCAGTAGATTTAAGCTTTGGGGTGCTTGATAGTATAGTGATTAGTGTGCTGGAATACCACTCAAGAGGTCGGGTGTTCAAATCTCTGCCTGGGCAGAAATTTGGTTCATGATGTCTGCTCCACCTGCACCTCCTTGCCCACTCAGCTATAAGGAGTACACTGACCGTACACTGTTGGTTGGAAGATGAAACCGTGAGGGAGAAGACTGGCCAACCACCTTCGTATGCCGAGGCTAAGAAAATGAAGTCGCTAACACTTCATACCAATGGCTCCCTCTCAGGGACTGCTGTTCTTCTTCTTCTTCTTATCAGTATAATTGCCAATTATGTAAAAATTACTGTTAGTTACTTGATGTTGTTGTTATTATTATTATTATTATTATTATTATTATTATTATTATTATTATTATTATTATTATTATTAAGCATTTATTAAGTGCAACTATCTAATAGCCAAGCATTAATTGATGGTGCTGAGCAATTGTGAGTGAAGGGCTTGCTTTAGCTCCCTACACAGTAACCCTCTCAGTGGAGGCTCAGACCTTTGTTCTCCGCATTACAACATGAGCACTCTGACCAGTTGGCTTCCATCTCCCACAATATGCACATTTGCATATCTGACATTGACTGAATGTGAATGACTTGAGTATTGTAAAGTTGATGCAACATAAAAGAATCACCGACAAAAGCATACATGTATTACGTGTATTTAGTGTTATGGTCAGGATAAACATCAGGTTCATATTCAATGCCTCATCTTTGTCAGTTATTCCCGGCTGTTGTTTATGGCGGCTTATGACATTTGTGTAACATTGTCATAATTGTGTTGTCTAGGCCGAGCTTTATAGTTTGGTGATTTGTGTATATATAGCTATGATTGTTCCTGAGTTTTGGCACCGGCAAAGTATTTTTATCGAACTTGGTGAAATCAGTATTTATTAGAATGTTATTATTATAGTAGGGTTCATAGTGTATTACAAATTATAGAAGCTGAGTACCAATGAAATCTTGTGAATAGATGTATCGTGGCATATTTACTGGAGGACACTGAGCCATGATACTGAGACATATACCGTACCAGGAAACTGTTTCAGAGAAGGCTGGAACCTGGTCGTCAAGTGAGCTGTGGGTGTCCCACACAGCCTACAGCACTTGTCCTTCTTGCCCAACATCACTTTGATTGAAGTTGCTCAGTGGTTTTTCCAGCACATTAGTTAAAACTGGTGGTCATTCCTTGACCCCCAAAGTTACTGCTTAGATGAATGACCATCATTGAATATGGGATGATTTATTATTTGACTTAACATGTGTATGACGAAACACACACCAGAAGTGTCTAAACCAGAGGAATGATGTTTGAATCAATTTGTCAACAAGTTTGCATTATTTGATTTTAAGAAACATTTCTTCAAATTGCAAAAATTTCTGCAGGTTACAGCATTCATTTATTCATGTATTGCAGGCTGTCTGTTCTGTTAGTAGTTAAGATTTATGTTTTCTGTCATTTGTGTTCTTGTGAATTGTTTCAATTGCATAATTGTACACTGTAACCAGTTGCGGTTTGTCAACCGAATTGTTTGAATAAACGAAAATATTATTATTTATTTATGTATTAATATTTATTCTATGGCGCCTGTTTGCATCTAAAAGAGGAGCAGAAAAGCGAAGCCATGCCATTACACACACCTGACCAATGACCATGACTCAGTGGCGTCTACCAATGGGGGGGTTGGGCGAACGATCTCCCACCGATTTGAGAAGTGGGGGGGTTTGACGTTTTTGGACATAAACTGGGGGGGTTGTTGATTTCCGTTAATATAACGGCCTGCAGTACGAAAATTAGCATATATGTATCATACATGATATCGAAAACACATGTTATCTCGGACCAATACACCCAAGGATCCCTCCAACTCAGAGACATCAGTGGTTGAACGCACTTCTTATCACTTCAGGTCACGCTTATTGAAGATGCCAAGCCGAACCCCCTCATGACGGGGGGTTTTCGGCTTGGCAATGAAGGTGATGTAGGCGACAGATGATTAAGGTAGCCTTGTAGCAAATATCAAACGACCCGTTAAACATTTGCTGTGCACGTATAGGTACCTCAATCTTCAAACAGCGCATGGTCCCTCTGTAAAGCTAATGGGGCTAATAACAGATGTTTCCTATTAGATTTCCGGCCAGCAGATCCCTGTAATGGATAAGAGCAGCTATAGTGGACTGCGTGCTGCAAAACTGCCTTTCAGTGCTATAGAGTTGCAGTCGTATAGTGTTGGGGCGTAACTGGTTGCTGAATGTTATATTCATAATAATCACAGACTAGGGAATTTTACTGTTTCTTGACTAGTACGTGTTGAGAGTAACTGTAATCATTAAGCATCAATTAACATTCAACATCAACAGAAATTCTCGACACCTAGAGAAGGCAGTCTATAGGCCTACAGATTACAGACAATCTCTGGGGAGAATTCGGATTATTAGCTTAAGTGCTATATGACGTAATATTTTATTTCGGTTACCAGCAACGGGAAATTTCTTAGTGGTGAGTTATAATAATTTAGAATTTTACACTTTTCTACGTATCTAAAGTCACCACCACGTTTTGATTTAGCTTAATTTTTTAATTCTTAGTCCTGTTCTTTTCTTAAACATTTTGCATTAGAAGTTCGATCATCACATAATTAAATGGTAGACAATCGCTGCATTAGAGCTCTGTAACATTAAGAAAGTTAATTGTTGGCCTACTAGCCAATATAAGATGCTATTTGGCTGATAATATGCCTAGCGATACTATTATTAGCAGCTTAGCTGCCATATCACCAGTGCTGAGAAAGCAGTTAATCTGTAGCTAATAGGTCTACAGCTGATATTAGAGCTGTTGAGAAACTGTGCCGATTTACTTTTCTATACTGTAACTTGCACTGTCTGAAATGCAATTGCCATGATTAGGGTACTTATTAGGCCTTACTGTGATTATACTGAGGCTGACAAGAAGCAATACAGAACCACTTTATAATACTAACACCTTTACGGTTAGTACAATAAAGAATCAAAGCCTTTGATTCGTTATCGTACAATCACAGTTTCATATTTCTTTGTCAACCGCTGTCCGGGGGCAGTCATCCTACCAAACTGATATTAAATTCAAATAGAATTGGTGCACATTCGAATAAAGATGCAAACTTTAAATTATTTGCTTATGTTGTACCATTGCCAATTGCATTGCATATAACATAGACGCTTAGAATAAAGTTATTATTCCATTCTACCGGTCACTGGTGCTTTGTTAGCTGTGAAATTTATTATTATAATATTATGTAGTCGTCACTGGTCTGAACACAGTATTAATGAACATTTACAGTATAATAACTTCTTATTTCAGTTGCTGCCTGTAGTAACTTTTGTAATGTACTATGCTGATGTATATTAATTTACAGTTATGAGTGACTTCTTAGTCTCTTTTATATAAGCCGGCCAGAGTGGGGGGGTTTGTTCTCCCATTCCAGGTGGGGGGTTAGACGCCACTGCCATGACTTCAACCAATATAGCATGGATATGTATTAACCACAATTTTCTTTTCCTACAGTGCACAGCTAGGAAATATATTCTGCTGCAAAACAATTAAATTTCATTATTGTGACCCATCGATGCCACCCACTTAGGGCAAGGCAAAGAGGTCATGACCCCACAGTTTAGCATTAGCTTAACCATGGTTTACTGTGTGAAGGCCTCTATGACTAGAGTGGTCATTTTAACAATACACATACATAACTATACATAACTATGCATTATGTACCATCGTCTTCTGGACCAATCTGTTTTGAGGGTGAATTGCTAATGTTACTTAAAATTAAAAGCTGGACATAACAAATATTCGTGTTCTCTGGTCAGCTTTGCATTTTATATTAGTTTATACTAGATGAGACCAAGGCACAGATCTCCAAAATTTCTAACATGTATTGGATTGTATCATAAGTGGAAGACTATAAACATTGTAAACCCTGTTCAGTTTTATTCCTGTTTTACTGTATACCAGAACAGAGCTGCTACTTCCCACTTTACCACTGCACATTTGTACTTGTTTCATCATCATCGTTGTCATCATCATCATCGTCATCGTTTTCTCACACCAGCCATTTAGCCACGATGGTTACAAATAAATGATCTCAGTTGTCCTTGATCATTTATCAAGTCCAGTGCTCCTCTGAGTACTAGTTCAAGTCGTGTTACGTCCTCATTTATATTTTCTATCCAGCACAGTCTTTGTCTTCCTTTGTTTCTCTCTCCTTCAAATATTTCATGTAGCATGCTGTGTGGAATTCATTCAGCTGGCATTCTGTCTACATGGCCAAACCTTCAAGTCTTTGCTGAACGACTTTATCTAGCAGTATCAGAAATGATGACATAAGACAGTTTCTTAGGTGTTGTTTGGATACCTAAGAACTGTCTTATGTCATCATTTCTGATTTTCTTTAGTCTTTAAATCCCTGCAATTTTTCATAGCCAACTCATTTCTGTTCTAGGAATTCTTTCCTTGTTTTGCTTTTGCATTGTCCAGTATTCTGATACATATGCGAAAGATACATATCATCATCTCTTATATTCTTGTCTTGATTTCCTTTGGCAATGGATGTCCATTGCCATCTCAACGGCATAGGAAACATTTGAGCACTTCCTCCAAGTCCCACTATGGGACATGAGAACTTTTACTGTACTACTTACTTACTTACTTACTTTGCTTGCTGGAACCTTAGATGTAAGCTCTGTTCAGTGTTCAAGTCTCAGTGTATTGCTGGTACGCTGAGGCTGTGTCCTTTGACTAATGATGTGGCATTCTGGACTGTACACCAATAATAAGTAGACTGATAAGTCTTGGTCGGGAAAGTGGTTGACCATCAGCCAGTAGATTATTTTGTGCAGTAATTATGGAGAAGCCATTAGAGCCACTAGCCTGATCATTATTGAATGGCTTGAACTGTCAGAAGCTCTCCCTGTGGCAATTGACAGGTTTCCAGGGCATGCAGAGCCTCTAATACCAGGAAATTAGTTTGAACCATGCACGGAAGGGCTAATTCCGGAACCCTGTCATTGTTGATCAGTGACTTATGGTCTTAGTTCCTGATGTGAGTGCCTCTCCTAAGCCCCACTGTGCAACGCTGGATCTTTCACTTTACTTACCTACTTTGCTTACTTTACTACTGAACTGATGACATACATGTGATTTTATCATTAAAGTTATTACATCTGTTATAGGATAAGGCAGGATTTGTGGTGTGAAAATCCTGTTCTGTTAGCTTAATGGAAGCCACTCTACTGTTACACAATGCTGTGACTTACACTGCACTGATTGCATGTATTCTCCTATCTTACATTTGCACCTATTTGCATGCTTGCATACAGATATGCATACAGACATGCATACATACATACATACATACATACATACATACATACATACATACATACATACATACATACATACATACATACATACATACATACATACATACATACATACATACATACATACATACATACATACATACATACATACATACATACATACATACATACATACATACATACATACATATGTATTTACATTCTTAGACAACATCAAAACACTACGTAAAGATATACAGGGTGATACCTTAAGCAATAACAAATATAAATAAAAAACTAATTTTTGCCTGCTTTATACGGTGTCACGACAACTCGTCGAACGACATTTCGTCTACGACACTTTGTCGAGCGACAATTCGTCGAACGACATTTCGTCTACTAAGTTATTTGATATTGTCACTTTAAAATGGAAGCTGGATTGATGAAAAAAACTGTTTCCCGAAATGGAAGTGGGATTGATGAAAACATTCCTGTGTTGAAATAGAAGCTGAATTGATCAAAATAATTTTTCACGTAAAAATAAGCTGGAAATCAACCTGGATGCATGGATGAAAATAGGTTTCCATTCAACAGAAGATGGATCGATGAAAATAATCTTGTCAGTAATTGGAAGCAGGATTCCTGAGAATATATAGCACGTTTTAGCGAAACTATAAGCAAGCGGCCTCTGTTGATTAGCCGTAATGGATACAGATACACTAGTAGACGAAATGTCGTTATACGAATTGTCGTTATACGAAATGTCGTTCGACGAGTTGTCACGGAACCGCTTTATACCTACTTGCCATCTGAACAAGTTTCTTGAAAAATCATCTTTTCCAATTTAGTTTTTTCTCCGAGACTTGTTTCAAAAAGAGAATTTTAAACTAAAATGAAGAGTCCACAGACTAAAGATCCATCGTCAGAAAAGAATCTTTAGATGATGAAAGCAGATGAGAATCTTTCATAAAGAATCCACTTAGAAAGCAGACGGATGACGGAGAAGAAAACTTTGAAAGCGAGGAATCGTTGCTACGGCAACTGACAGTGATGGCCGTGGTGCCACGCGCTGATCACTGGAGAGCATCACTGGCAGTCATTTGCATCCGGTTGAGCAATTCATGCGCAAACGAGTCGTCGGTTGCTGCCGCTGCTGCGTGGAGTCAGTTGGGATTTGATGGCCTTTATGCTGAGGTAATGCTGCGTTAAAGTCCACTTTTGGTCATCGCTGGTCACTGCTGATAGATGACCGTTGAGACGAGAGAGATGCTGCTACTGCTACTGCTGCTGCTTCTGTGGCTAATGCTGCTGATGCCCTAACATGAAATCATTTAGTGGCTTTTCTGTCTGAGTGCGTCTAGGCAGCAGGCAATATTTCCTAAAGGTCGGACGGGTTTTATGTCGAGAAGTAGAAAATCGGCTGATTTCCAATTTATGTGGTTCGACGATGGTGTTGATTTTGATGTGGTGAAAGGACTGGATGTAATATTAATTAGGGAAGGACCAGTTCTTGAATCAGAAACCGATTAATGCCAATTTTTGCCCTAGACAGATTAATCTGAATCGGCGCATCTCAGTACTACTGATTCGATTACCAAAAGATGTAATTTTTTACCATAAACAATTCCTGTTTTTATTAATACAAAAATGGAAACCTGTTTTGGTGACCTCCTATGGTAATATTTAATCTTAAATATTGAAAGTCCGTGTGAAACAGGGATGGCCAACCCGCGGCCCGCGGGCCAAATGCGGCCCGCGAGCTGCTGATTGGCGGCCCGCACGGCCCCTTTCTAACTAATTTTTTGTCTCACTTTGCACTTACTTGCTTGTCTGACTACTATAATACTGCATAATAATGATTCTAAAACACTAAAAGATTCTGTGTTGCAAGTTCTACTGACCTAATGTAGACGTACCTGTTTTTATACATCTTGCAAAATATGAAATAAACATTTGTATTTCTTTCGAGGCTGTGAGGACAAACATTTTGCGGCCTGCCGTGTGCTTACCAACAATCATAGTGGCCCGTAGGCCCAAAAAGGTTGGCCACCCCTGGTGTAAAATAATAAAATTGTGAGTTGGCGCATCATTAAAATGGCAAACAGTCAGGCTTTTTAATAACAGTGTGTAGAACCAAATAAAAGTGAATATTGCCGATTAATTATTTATTTATTAAGCTGTTTAATCAAGCTCAGTTTGACATGAGTCATTAAATTGTTAATAACCTTATTATTTTTATGTGTTTTCATTACTATCAATTATTGTTCTTGTGTCATTTTTAGTTTTATTGTTTATTATTAATTTTGTTAGGTAATCTAGTATGATTTCATATATAACTATACTGCAGAAACTATCCTACTGACTTTCTTCATGCTTTCATATGATGTTGTGTGCAAATCTAGTCAAAAGTGACCAATTTCTATTATGCACATCAACAGAGATAGATGAAGATAATTAGAAGCCTTAACTGAATGGGAAGTTACACAAGTTTTGGCTAGAACTGAAATTATCTTTCTGTGTTAGTTCTTCTACTCTGAAAGTAATGTCTGGAAACAGTAATGTTGTCAGAAAGCACAGATACAATTGTCTTGTAATAAAGCATGCCCACCCATCTGTGGCTATTAGGGGCCGTCCATAAATGACATCACGCACCTAGGGGGAGGGGGGGTCGGAAATTTGTGACGATGTGTGACATGGGGGTGGGGGTCTGAGTAGTGTGACGTCACACCAGGTCTATGTTATTACATTTAACAATTAACAACAGTTTAATTTTAATAACAACAGCACTAATTTTGAGGATTAAATTTTCATTATTTTTTTAATTATTTTAATATATACGGGCACCATTATTAATAATTTTCTAATTATTTCAATATTTGGTCACCGTTAGAATTTAAAATATTTATGCTTTCGCTATTTGTTCCATGAAAGAGCATTTTGCTTCGCCATGGAAATTGGTTTTAGGGGGGTCAGAGCTTTGTGACGTCATTTTCAGAGGGGGTCTTACTTTTTGTGACGAGGGGGGAGGGGGGGTTAAAAATCGGCCAAAATAGCGTGACGTCATTTATGGACGGCCCCTTATCCAAACATTAAGGTCATCTTTCAAGCATGTAACCAGAAATAGAGGCATACTTAGGAAGTTGTCAGTTGAGAGAAGAGCCTGGTTGAGGCTCCCAAATAGCCCAAGCAGGACACCAACAAGAATCAAGCATTGTATTATATTACATAGAATTACATTACATTGATTTACAATACATTGCGGTGAATTGCATTACATTGCATCTCTGCTTTTTGGCTTAAGACATGGATCTTGTCATTCATCCAATATTTATGTTTATTTGTGTTTTATTTACACAATTTTTTTGATCATTTTGTGTTCGTGGAAAATTGTATTATTGCCATTGTCTCACAACACACTGAAGTAGCCTGTAGGTTACCTGATCTTCTAAGAGGTTACCGTTTATGACCAGAATATAGGCTACAGACATTTATCTAGCTGCTGTTTCTTTTGTCAGATTGTTGTGATAGTTCTTTATTTAGATGCAGTCTGGTATACTATAGATATAACATATATGTAATTTTATATATATATATATATATATATATATATATATATATATATATATATATATATATATATGTGTGTGTGTGTGTGTGTGTGTGTGTGTGTGTGTGTGTGGGTGGGTGTGTGGGTGTGTGTGTGTGTGCCTGCATTAATGTACAATATGTATATTTCCTAAAATAAGATTATATATTTATATGTGGAGAGAGACAGAGACAGAGACAGAGATCATTGTAGTTGGAACGGCTGATGCTGTTGCTTTGTGAAATGTTGCACCTGTAGGGTATCTCAATGGAGTATCTGGTTTAATAGTTGCCTGGTCATATTTCTAATAAGCTGCATCTGCTAATGGCCTCTACTTGAGCTTCTGCTGCTGGTGCTGCCTCCTCAGCGGTGGCTGAGGCTGCTGCTGTGGGCTGCTGCTGCCAGTGCATCTGGTCTGCCTGATTACAGCTATTCTGTTTGTCCAAGACAATCTGAAGCACCTTGCTGCCAGTCAGTCCTCAAAGGGCGCCTAATAAATCACAGACAAATGGCGCCTGCCGCTGATGCTAAGGAGGCTCCTGAGGCTGGGCTGGTCATCTGTGGGGTGTGAGGGGCGCCTGACCACTGACCAAGCTGGGCAACTTCTTTCATGATCAGTTTGGCATGTAATCCCCCACTGCATGGCGGATTTGGCCTTTGTCAACTGAGCTGCTTGCACTATGTCTGCATGAGATCATGCTGTGTCTGTTTCATCAGAGTTCAACTCATGCAATGAACCCTGTAATTCTGTTGTGCATAAGGTCATAAACAGGTGTCTAATTTGTTTATGCAGAGGTGTGAACTGAGGTGATATAGAGCACAAAATTGTGACCTATTAGTCATAGATCACTACTTCCCCATAAGTCTTGTAATGACCTTGAAGAAGGGAAGAGCAGTTCCATAGGGTATCCCTGAAAAGCAGCTTTAGATATAGTTGGTTACAGTCAGCAGGAAAGTTCATAGTGGTAATTTAAAATAATTGTGAATAAAGCATTTTTCTGTTTCTCTATATTCACCACTAAAGTTAGTTACAGAAAAATTGAAGTAAAGTTTATATTGGTTTGGCCTGACTTTTAGAAATTCTATGTTCTCTCTTTTTTTAAATTGAATACAAAAATTAAAATTTGCAGACAATGGCTTTGCAGCTTTTTGTAATGACCATAGACCAAGATCACAAAAGTAACTGTAAGTGAGCCTAGTTATTTTCTGCACTGAACGTCATGGGACCACAGTGCGTGTGTGCTTAGCATTAGTCCAGGATCAGATTTATCATCGTGAATCGTCTTTGCATTCTGGATATATGTTGATTCACAAGCAGTCTACACTCAAGTTTAGAGTTCTAGGGTAATTGCAACTATATAGAGCGGATTGCAGACCATCTGGGTGGTGTGGTCAGTATACATAGAGTAAAAGGAAGCTGCACATAAAAGCATTTATGAAGAATACTGTGCAAGATTAGTCGTCACCTTCAGTTTCCTTTAAATGCAGTTGTGCTGAGTTTCCCACAGCAGTTCATTAGTTACACTATTTGTATTTTAAAAATATATGCATATGCCAAAACAATGTACAGTTTTGTGGCTTATTGTCTCTCGTTACCGGTATTTTCATTCATTCATTCATTCATTCATTCATTCAGGGGACTTATATAACGCCCTCCAAGATACCTATACTCAGAGGTGCTCCCAGCCCAACTCTGGCGATAAAGAACAGTTTTCAAATTCTTGTAAAAGGTGTATGCAGAGTCTCTAGCTAAAAGAACATGCAGAACACTTATGTTGTATTGTTTACTTCCAAGTAGGCCTAATACACAAATATAATAATAATAATAATAATAATAATAATAATAATAATAACAATAATAATAATAATATAATAATAATATCTTTTCTTTAATAAGCGCCTGACAAACATACTGCGCTGTACATTTACATGTTATGCAATTCAAATCTGAACTACTAACAGAACAGACAGCCTGCAATACAACGGCGCTAATAGCAGCCTACAAAGCATATCCGCCCTACGGGGCTCGAACTCGGTACCTCTCGCTCTCTACGCCAGATGTTATCCAATGCGCTATCGGGCCCCCCATATGTCTTAAAATCTGTATGTTTTTGCTTCCTTCCAAAATTATTTATTTACAACATGGTTCATTACTAAGATTTTCTGTAGGTTGCCATGGGTTTGAAGTGTTAGTGACTTATTTTTCTTATCCTCAGGATATGATGGCAGTTGGCCATCCATCTCACTTGTCATCCGATCTTGCCATTGACAGTGTATACGATCAGTGTACTTATCTTAGCTGAGTTTGTTAGGGACTTCATGTGGAAGTCTTGAATCTCAAATCGTTAAACAGGTTTCCGCCTTGGCAAGGATTTGAACTTCGGACCCTGTGATTGACACTCCAGCATGCTAACCACTAGACCTTAGCTCACCCATGTATTGCAGGCTGTCTGTTCTGTTAGTAGTTAAGATTTATGTCTTCTGTCATTTGTGTTCTTGTGAATTGTTTCAATTTGCATAATTGTACACTGTAACCAGTTGCAGTTTGTCAACCGGATTGTTTCAATAAACGAAAATATAAAATATATGTTTACTTAAATATACATGTATTGGCCTTTCTGTCTATGTTATGAAATACTGCAGTTGCCAGTAGCAGTTTCAGTTTTCAGAAATTGTTACCACATAGGGGCCTCAAACATAGGCCTATGCTTTACGCACAATTGGGTGATATGTTACTAAAATTGATGGAGCAACCCATATCGAGACAGCTATCTGGCAGATGTTGAGGAGATGGAGTTCGAGGACAGAAGAGGAGATAAGAGTAATAATATTTATTGTTTCATTGTTTCATTGTATTGTATTGTATTGTATTTCAACACTTGTTATAGTGCCCCTACCAGATTGCCCATTCAGTCATGGTAGTCAGTTGATGTGAGTGCTGACCTTGCAATGCGTAGCATCCCTGAAATTGTTACCACGTAAGGGCCTCGAGCATATACTTCATGCACAATTGCTCAGTGTATAATCGGCATATGTACATATATATCGTTATCCCAAGACATTCATTGCAAGCTCATATATTCAGTTGTTTGCATTGGGCGTCTAATGATGCTTTTATATCAATGGAAAGTGTTATTCAGTAAACAAAACTAAAGAAATGATAATGAAATAATTATTTGGCCACCTAAGTTCTACCGAGTTAGATTTATTTGCAGAAGTAACGAATCATTATCCCAAGGAATTCGTTGCAAGCTCTTTATTCAATTGTCTTGCATTGATTAATGTTTAACCCAATACTAAAATTAGCACACTCATCTTTTCTTGCATTCTTTGATACCTGCAGTGCTGCGTTTTGCTTTCAAAAACCCAGAGTACGTTAAAGTTGATGATTTTGCAGTGCTGTGGTTTGCTTTTGAAACTCTAATTATGTTAAAGTTAATGGTTTTGCATGGAAGTTCTGGCTGAAATTGTATATGGTACATAGAAATGGAGTAATAAACTACACTGTGTAAAAACGTTTTTAAAGACATATGTCTATTATATACAAAAGTTTATTGTATTGTGTATTGTATTGTATCTGGGCATTTATAATGTGCCTCTAGCAGTAATGACTATTCAGAGTTATTATGTGTTATTATGTGGTAAGTTGGTGAATTTGCTTATTGACCAGCATTTAATCAGTTTCTTTATCATAAATAATGAATAACAACTTGGGATTTCTGATCCTGTCCATTTTGAATGAAGTAGGAATGACTATATTTAGAAAGGCAAGTGAAATGTAATTCTCCAATGCACTGGGAGGTGGTGGCATTCCACAGCTATAAAACGTTAAGCCACCCAGTTTCCTATGATGCTTTATGACATTTGATATACCAGAAGGAGAGATTGATAGACTGATTTTATCTCTGCGTTTGTAATTTCAGGCGAATGGTCATCACTCAGGTGTGAGTGTTGGTGATTGCGCAGCATCAGGAGAAAGGTTACACTCAAGCTCCTCGGACTTTATGATCAGCGACATGATAGGGCAGATGGAAGCCAGTTCAGAGTCCGCTGTTGAAAGCTCAGAGGCATCTTTATTGCAGCCTACCTTGGTAACCGTGGCCACACAAACAGACGATTATGACAATGATGACGAGGATGATGCTTATTATATTGACTTGCAGTCGTGCGCTGTGCCGGGGATTTATGAAGAGCCGTGAGTATTCCATTCCAAATTAATAAATAATAAACATGCTGTGGTATGACTGATTTGGCCAATGATGCCTGAAAAGCATAAAAATCTCAGACTTTTTATGGCACTTGTTACGTGATAGATGGTTGCAGTGAATGTCCAGCTGATGTCGATGATGCTTCTGTGGCTGCTGGAGAGAGAGAGGATGAAGCAACTGAAACTGCCAGCAAGAGACGCAGCTAGTGTTGACTGTTCTGCCCTCATAAGAAAGAACCACGTAACTGCAAATTTGGCCGTTTTGAGTTAGATGCAGTTTCTGCATGTATTGATGGTCTTACACCTTGGTAGGAAGTAAAAAAGACCTATCTTGATTCTATCATAGAGAACTAGCAAATGTATATACCACGTATCTGCAGCCATCGTATGCGATGCTAAGCAAGAACAGCGTAATCTCACATGCGTTGTTTTTGCTTAGTAAGAGCCAGCGTTATTCGCAGATACGTACTCACGCGCATGCGCAGTTGATACTTCCGGACAATGTTTACATTCAATTCGACCGATAATTAATTTCTTTTAAACTATAATTTTAATCCGTCGTGAGTTTTTCACCATTTATCACGTCGCGAGGGTAAGTGAATTTGAACAACAATTACTAGTATAGTAAAATTCAAACGTTTTCAATGTTTTTGAATGATTTATCATGAATTTGATGGTGACCTCGGGCGATTATTATTTTAGTCTTACTCGACTAACCTCGCGTTTTAATATGACGGTAACATAAATTTTACTTTCAATATTATATTCAGATTGGTAAATATCCAAATTATTGAATTGCTAAATAAATAGTTGTTTTCCAATTTATTCTATAATTGTAATTGTTGTGGTTAATTATTGCAAGTTTGATTGAATTTAAATGCTCATCCATTTAAATTTTGTGGGTTCTTTCGTCCCGTGGCTGCATTATTTTGTAGTTTTAGATATAATTACATGTTGAAGACTTCATTATAAATTTTATATTTGTTTTAGAAGTGTGAAAAGAATGAATAGAGCAACGATGCGTGTGCAGTTGGCTCGCGAGAAGATAAAACTCCAAACTCTCTGAAATTTACAATACTCCTTTTCTGGGTTTCAGCGTCCTCCCAGTGGGAAATGCAGGTCCATGGACGTGGAGCCTATCGATGTCGCTGCCGGACCAGATGTCGGTTACTCTTCAACTGGAGATGCGGGGCCTGTCAATGTCGTTGCTGTACCTGGTGTAGTGACCGTCCGGGAGGAGACTTGGGGCTACTCAAAGTGGTGTCACTCATCATGGGGCCACTCAACATCGCTGTTTTGCCAGATATCTATCAAATAGGTAAGAGATTAAGACAGGTCATATGATGTCAGAAAGGACTGGAGGACTTTCATGACTTGGGCAAAGACTTTAGTCAATGTAAAGTTGCCTAGAAGAAATAATTATTTCTGTACTTTGTGATACTATTAAAGCCTCTCAGTTCCAGGATATCTGAATAATAAGTTCAACCCTATTGCATTGTCTTTGTTTTTGTCACGGCATGTAAGATACGTGGCTAAAATTAATAAACAACACACAATGAATATGCAAATCACATTTATAAGTGTGATGCATTTTAAGATTTGACAATGTAATTAAAAATTTGTTATTTTGTTTATCTCGTTACAGGTGCCCCTTCAATATCAGATATTGTAGTTGTCAAGACACGAAAGCGTAAACAAACCGAATAATCCTGTCTCACCACGCTCGAGGAAAGTGAAGAAAATTGAGAGGGACGCGCAGAATCATACCCCTGGGCGTAAAAGAAGAAGAAATTATTAGCACCTTCTAGAAATGTTTTCTTGAACATCAGGATAATAAGAAAATTACCTTATGGCTAGATTATTGTAGTGGACAAAACAAAAACTGGGCTCTGTTTACATATTCACTTACATTGTAAATAGTACTAAAGTTGCATGCAACGAAATTGAAGTTAAATATTTTGAAACTGGCCACAACTTCATGAGTGCTGATTGCTTTCATCACCAGGTAGAACGTAACTTAACAAAAACTGGCAAAGTTTATCATTTCTATGATCTTGTTTCATGTGTACAAAGTTCAAATTCGGGTAAGGTAACGGTAAAACCCATGGAAGTACCTGACTTTTGTGATTGACCCGATTGTTTATCGACTTACAAATTTAACCATACCTTTCTGATATTGTTCAAATTGTTGCGAAGAGAGGAGTGAAGAACTTGGTATACAAAAAGGAATTCCATGACCTCGATATAACTTTGAACTTCTTAATTGCACATACATGCAAAGTAGGAGTCCAAAAGCCAGATGCAAGCACTGAAGCGAGAGGGATTCCCCAGGCGAAAAAAGATGACATTAGGCTACTTATAAACTGACCATTCTGATGCCAGAAAATAGAAGAATATTCTGGAAAATGGCTGCCAATTTCTTGTAGATAAGTGTTTGCAATTAGTTCCATTGGAATCCCTGCCTCTAAATATGTACATTTAGAAACCAAGATCACAATTCTAAGTGAACACTGAACTAGAAGCTGAGATATTGACAAAGTTATATTTCGGTCGGCCATTTTGGAAAATGGCTGCCAATTTCGAGTAGATATGTGTTTGCAAATTGTTCCATTGGAATCCTTGCCCCTAAATATGTATGTTTAGACACCAAGATCACAACTCTAAGTGAGCTAGAAGCTGAGATGTTGACAAAGTTATATTTCGGTCGGCCATTTTGGAAAATGGCTGCCAATTTCGAGTAGATATGTGTTTGCAAATTGTTCCATTGGAATCCTTACCTTTGAATATGTATGTTTAGAGACCAAGACCACAACTCTAAGTGAGCTAGAAGCTGAGATATTGACAAAGTTATATTTCGGTCGGCCATTTTGGAAAATGGCTGCCAATTTCGTGTAGATATGTGTTTGCAATTAGTTGCATTGGAATTGTAACCTATAAATATGTACATTTAGACACCAAGATCACGATTCTAAGTGAACTAGAAGCTGAGATGTTGACAAAGTTATATTTCGGTCGGCCATTTTGGAAAATGGCTGCCAATTTCGTATAGACAAGTGTATGCAATTTGTTCCATTGGAATCCTTGCCCCTAAATATGTATGCTTAGAGACCAAGATCATAACTCTAAGTAAGCTAGAAGCTGAGATGTTGACAAAGTTATATTTCGGTCGGCCATTTTGGAAAATGGCTGCCAATTTCCGGTAGATAAGTGTTTCCAATTTGTTCCATTGGAATCCTAACCCTTAAATATGTATGTTTGGAGACCAAGATCACAACTCTAAGTGAGCTAGAAGCTGAGATATTGACAAAGTTTTATTTCGGTCGGCCATTTTGGAAAATGGCTGCCAATTTCCGGTAGATAAGTGTTTCCAATTTGTTCCATTGGAATCCTTGCCCTTAAATATGTATGTTTAGACACCAAGATCACAACTCTAAGTGCGCAAATTGCTGAATTGTTCCACAATAAAATACTATTTTATGCAGATGCGTTGTTTTAACATTTATTGGGTGATATCAACGGTCTTCAAAGCTAAGCAAAAACACATTAACTGACATTTTCCATATTTATGAGAAAAAATATTGAAAATTCTTTTTCCCTTAAAAATGGTAGCTGTTTGTTAGATATATTGGTTAAAAGCAAAAAAGAATAGGAATACATGATCTACTTGGCAGCAAACAATTTACGTTTGTGCATTTATCTCAGAACTAGGTTTTTGCAGATGCGTTGTTCTTTCTTATGAGGGCAGTGTTGATAAGGACACAAACATCCTGTAGCTTGAAAGGTTGAAGGGGCCGTGTTCCTAAAATAGGAGGCCAATTTATAAATGTACATGAACATGTACACTTTTCTATATAGTGACCTTATGGCCTCGACCCTGGTCATTTTCAATGAATCGATCGGGTGAGATCCTTCATCACTACTGTAGTACTGCCCCTAGGCGCCATGCCATTTAGGGTCCTGGTGTACAGACCATGTCGGTTGTTTGAGCAGCCTAATTTCCGCGTGAGCAATAACACTGAGCAACACATTTTCAGAAATATTTCTGATTATAAATTGTAGCTACAGACTACAGTACTGATTAAATACATGTTTCTAATAATGTCTTTTTTATTAAAGAGGATGTGTGGCTTAAGTTGGTTTTGAATTCAGTGGCAAGTTAAATGAAACTTTAGCTCATAATATGTATTTTCTACCAAAACTTGTGCGCGTAATTTTGAAACTGTTGCACAGCATTTTTTAATGAGCTGCGTGGCTGCGCACCTTAGAGGGAACATTGACCTGAGATTCAAATCTCTGAAATAAGCCACCATGTTTCAACATGAAACTAGGATCAATCCAAACAGTTAATCCTGATGATCAACATCCTTTATGGGAACTGAAGGCAAATCCACTTCGTAGAACAGCCTCACATTTCAAAGATAATTTGAGTTTATCAATAGAGAAATAATGCCCATCTGACGATATTTATAGAATTTATTCATAATAAACTAGAGTACTTACTTGATCAGTTATATTCAAGTCATAATGCAGTATATCTGTATGTATATATACTGTATATGTATTTGCATATATGTTTAATATTGTATATTATACATATATGTATGTATGTATGTATAATTATATATGAATGAACAGATAAATACTATACAAGAAACAGAGATTTTAATTAATAATTATGTTTGAGAGGATGCATTATTCTCTTGTTACTCTGCTGTATTTTACATTTAATCAGAGCTTGATTTCCATTAATTCAACTTTGTAGGCAGCAGCCTTTCTTTATACTAGATATAAATAGTCTATTAGTTTCTATTCATTAGTATTAATTGAAAATTTTCAGTTATGTGTAGAATTGCCACAAAAATGGATTTCTAAATTCTGAAGTTCTAATCTTATGTCCTTATTGTCTGTAATATAATGTGAAGTAAGATAATTGTTTACCTGTCTTTATGTTCTTCTATCAACTGGGAAATAGTTCTACCATTGATCAATTCCTGTTGTCCTCTGCTCTCAGTCCAAAGATTATGCCTCACTGTTGAAGAGGCACAGTAAATTAATAGTGATTACCTTAAATCTTATCTTACCTTAGCTTATCATACCTTACCGTATCTTACTTTAACTTACCTTACCTGATATAATGGCCATTTTTAGAGGTGAGGTCCTGAGACTGAAGAATTTTTTTGTTGAATGTTTGGATGGCTTTTTCTTGTGGATTGAATATTTTGACAACAAACTGTTGATTAACTTAGTACCTGCATACTAAGTTAATCAACTTTGGTACGCTTGAACTGACAAAACATGTAAAATTACATATCTTGTAAGTGGCATGTTGGTGCATCTAACTTGGTACAATAAGTTGACAACTTATACGAAGTTAGATGCACCAACATGCCACTTACAAGATATGTAATTTTACATGTTTTGTCAGTTCAAGCGTACCTCTTCAATTGTTCATCAAGGTACTTCTACTAACTGTATTGAAAGACATCTGTGACTGAACTTATCAGTCATTTATATTTTACTATAATTGTCTCTTGTTTTCTTTTTTCCTGCCTTTTTTACTGGTCATTTTCAGATAATCAGTATAGGTTTATGGATTGTGATTGAGTGCCATTGGCTCATCACCAATCACTTCCAGGCCGACATTCTGCACTTAATTACTGTCTGGTCAACCCACAATATTTTTATAACTCTTGATGACAGATTATTAAGTAAGACCGATGACAGGGTTGTGGAAACACGGCTGTTTAGTCTGTCGGCCAAATCATAAAACATATCAGGGATAACCTTTCGCTGATCAGGAATGGAGGAAATGAGCAGAATGAAGGAATTGTTTATAAGGATAACATTTGTAGAGCCATAATGATTCAATCGTGGATAAGAGTTGTATAGCTTCCTTTAGTTATGTGCTGATAATTTAAGAAATAGTCGTTAGTTGGCCATGATTCAGGATGAAAGATTTAGCACATACCTACGTCAGGGATGAATGGTCTCAAAAGTAAGCCGCAAATCTGGAGATAGTAATTGAGAATTTATACGGTTTCAGCTCAAACAGATTGCAATTAAAATGATTTGCGTCTAACAGACAAAATGAAAAGAAGAAAAAAATAAAGATTGTGTTGTGATTGGATATCATTAGTCAGCTTTCTATTCCAAAATTATGTGTTTTTGTAGGCAACTGTATGAATAGGCAAGCCAACCTTTGTAAGATATCCCACGTTGTAGGGCAGATTTAGGAGAATAAAAAATATAAAAATTACTCTTTCATGAATATGTAGAAAGAGAAATAAATTCAAATAATGTTGACAGTCGGCAGATACTTGTACAATGGCTGAGGTAGTTGAGCTTAAGAATCAGAAGCCATTGTATGAAACATTTTCATGTGCTGTATAAATGATAGCGCGTGCAACACTAGTGAGAGGTTCCTAGAGGTTGCTATGTAAATGATTGGACTTATGCATTCTTGCATTCATAGAAAGATAATAGAATGTATGTATGTATGCCTTTCTCTTCCTCTGTTTCGGAAATGCCTGAAGACTATCTTATTTGTCAGAGCCCTGGGTCGGGAGCGCCTCTGAATCTCTGAGTGGCGCTATACAAATGTTCAATTACAATTACAATTACAATGTATGTATGTATGAGCACTTGTTATAGCGCCCCTTCAAGATTTCTACTCAGAGGCGCTCCCGACTACAGCGCGGATACTGAATCGGAGTTTCACGCCGAAGCGCATGAGCAATTGTGAGTGAAGAACTTGCCCAGGGTCCCTACGTGGACGCTTGAGGTGGATTCGAACCCACAACCCTCCAGCTGCAAGGCACCGAACATACCCCTACACCACCGTGCCCCACGAATAGAATAGAATCTTCATTTATTTGTCAACACATTGTCAGAACACAATGCGATCACACAAAAATATGGCCATGTGTAGGCATTGGCTATACCGTTTAAAGTTTGGTCCGAGATATTATTGGCTTTTATTTGATTTTTTTAAAGGGTCTTAGGTTTAATAGATGCCCTTGTAAACCAACCTAGGAATAAAGTTTTTGGTATCCCTAGGTGGAAGTGAGAATTGGTGAGGCCTAATATCATTAAATGCAATAATATTTACATGCATAATCAGATAATGTAACTATTGCAAACTCTATTCTGGGATGTTTAAGTGACAGTAAGAGCAGGTGACATATGGTAGTCATTTCTTGGCTACCTGCACAGCGAAGCAATGGCAGGTACGGACTGTCATGGATTTTGACATCAAAACTAAGATCTTATCAGACTTGTGCATCATTCTTTGACTAAAACCTGTTTGATTCCAGTTGACATCTTAATACCAGATGTGTGCAGCTGGTGAAAGTACCGTCTTTGAGGACTTAGTTGCCTCCTGTCGCAATCATTTGTCTGTGCTGAGCCAAATGTTGAGCTGAGCAGCGGATGTTCTGCTCTGATTTGTTGCATGGTGGTCTTAGCCTGAATTACTCATTCATGTCAAGACTCTGACCTTTCTAAGTCTTTCGTGTCGCTGGCTTTGTGTGTGGCTTCAAGTGACTTCCTTTCCCTAAAACCAAAGACATAAAGCTGGTGTGGAATCACCTGCCATGATGCCTAGTAATGTATTATGACATTTGCATTGTATGGTGATGGAATTTAATGGCTTCTCTTATAGCAAACTCAGAAGCAATGAGCTGATTGACTATATTTTGTGTTATGCTCTACGGAAATTGCCATAGATCTATAAAAGTGGTAACTGGAAGGAGCTATATATAGATTGTTGGTTGTAGTTCACAAGTTGATTTCATTCATTATGTATATCAAGAAATTACTTCAATTTCCTCTGTAGATCAGAGTGTAATCACTTTAGGCTTAGAATTATTTAAGACATTTCAGTTTTTAAATGAAGGTTTCTTTTGACAAATCTATTCCTAACCAGTGTGTCTGGAGTTCAGTTTCCAGTATGTCATAAATTTACAATGGTGTTTAATTGAGAATTATTTGCTTATAAATGAAGTTTTTGTTTGTAATGAACGTGAACACCAGATAGGCTGGTGTAGGCAGTCCTTAGTGAGGTACTTCGAAGTCACTATGTATAATGCCTGGATACATTCATACATACAATATGCTTTAGAGTCATTCAGTACATACTTGAAAATAACTGACACAAAGGATCAGAAGTGTGTGATTGGGCTGATTTAATGTAATATTGATTTTTTTAAATCATTGTGCCAACTTTATTTAATTCATTGTTTGTTTGTCAACTGTTTTAGGAATCTTTCTGGTGAAGTTTTCCATCCCTCCGATGATCTCCATCTTTCAGAAATGGACCTCCTTGACATTGGACCTGAATTTGAAGATGACTTTGGCAGGACTGCTGATTTTGAATACAAGGTACTGTTGACCTTTGCATTGGAATTATTTTATTAACATGTTCTGTGGTCCTCCAGTTATAGCTGATGTCTTGTAGTACTCACAATATGCTGTTTTGACAATGGTTCACTTAGTAGTCATTTTATTTCCTTTTATGATTTTTTTATCTATCATCATTTTAAATGCTATACTGGTTGTCAGTGTGTTGTATATCTTTATACAATCATACATGTATATGCTTGCTTGTTTGGTATCATTACTGTTTGACTTTTGTAGAAATTTTCAGTGTCTTATGGACTGTGATTGAGCTTTGTTTATTTTCCTTCTGTCATCTGTTTGGCTTCCAACGACTTCTAAGAATTCTCCTAATAGATGAGTTCTTAACCATCTGAGCCATGGATTCATTTATTTTCTTATCAGATGGTGGCGTCGCACATGACAGAATGTTTAGCACCAAGAAGAAGTTAATTGAGTGTCTGCAGTTCCTTCATGTGGGTTAAAGGTCTCTCTTACTATGTTTTTGATCTCTGTTGGTGGAATCTCATCTCCTGTCAGAATTCTCTTACATCAGACAGAATTCTCTCACCTGATGACTTGAGTCTCTTCTCTTTTGTGTTTTATTTTGCAAATGAAGTCGGCCACCTGCAGCACACAGTGACATATGAGCTTCCAGGTTTACACAGACGCATACCCACACACGTCTACACATACATCTGTATAGAAACATAATTAAGTGGCTTAGGATTTATTGATACACACCTGAACAAACTGGCTGCTGTCAGAAATTGTTTCTATGGCTGCATTGTACAGAACACAGGAGACAAAGAGACACAGCGGTCGGTGATGATTGGACTACTTTTTTAACACCAACTTTTCCAGAGTCCCCTTTGAGCCAAATCAAGTGGAATAATGTATGTGACCTGTAAACATGTTCTGCAACCATATTGGTTATATTGTGACAGCCTCAGCTATGGTGAATAACTCAATCCATAGCACTGACCCCTGTGCTCCCTCCTGCACTTAACTGTAGCCATCTGCTTTTAAGAAGTAAATTTTGTATTTATGTATGTATGTATGAATGTATACAATAGTCTACATTTCAGTTAATTTTGCTCACTTCCAGTCTATGCTGACTCGAAAGACTTCTCTGTACTCAACCCGGTCTTCAGACTTTCTCAATCTGACTATTCTGTGAACAAGAATGACTCTCAGTAGGCGCCCCTCTTCTGTTGGTGGCCCTAGATTCCGGAACTCTCTTCCGGCAAACATTTCCTGTGCAAAGTTGGTTCCGTTCTTCAGATCACTAGTAAAAACTCATCCTTTGGTGGATTTATTTCCTCGCTAGACCGTTTCTGTATCTTCTCGTACTCTTTCATTGCTTTCAACAGGACTGTCATATTTGACCTGCAAAGTGAGTTCATGTGGTAGGGCATTGATATTCTTCCTCCAGAAATGCATCCAGATCATGGAAAACAAAGATAGGTTCCAGTCAAAGAGTCACGGCTTTATTGATCATTCTCTCATTTGTCTTTGGTCATGCGTGGCAGGCTCGCAGCCATAGATAACTGCATTTTATCTGATTCAGGCGATACTTTTATGGCATGACCCATGTAGTCGACAAACATAAATACCGTGTCTTTGAAAGGCCTTAAAACACTTGTTTGTTCAGATACATTCAAACGTCCTTACATACATGTGAATCAGACTTGTGACAGGTTTAGTATAGGTGAACTTTGACATGCAACAGGTTGAGTACAGATGAACTTTGACATATGATAGGTTAAGTACAGATGAACTTTTACATGTGGCAAGTTGAGTACAGCTGAACTTCAAATAAATTATGGGTTGAATATAGCTGAACTTCAATATATAACAGGTTGAAATACAACCATCATTCTGTCTATGCTGTCTAAGTACAGTACTGTTCAAAGGTGTACCAAGTATTCAGTGGCACATACAATACAATACAAATGAAAATTTATAGCACGCTTTAACAATACAGGTCTTGCACTGATGTACTTGATACACCAGGCAGTTCTGTCCTTTTCAATCCATAGGTTTTAGCTAGAATTTGGTCATTTACGTTTTGTTCCAGTTCTTGTTTTACTTTCTTCTGTCATTTTCTGCACTTTGTTTTGCCTACAACCTATCTTAAAATTTGACTTTTCCACTTTTCTTTCTCTGCATAGTCTGTGGATGCTGTTTCTGATTTCAGCTGAACGTACTGAGTCTTTTAACTTAAGCAAAGTTTTTAAACTTCCTCTTAATTGATTTGGCCAGAATGGTATCAGTTACGAAGTATATATAGTTAAAATGTTCTACTTTGAGTCATGTGGAGCTGCTTATCTAACTTATTTTACTTATTTATATTATTATGCTCCATGACTGGTTTGGAAAAGATCTGTTTGCTTTTCAGGAAAGTATTGCATTTCCGGGCATTTTTCATATAATTTCAGCAGAAAGTATTGTTAGGCATTGTTGATCAAGGAAAGATATGTGCGTTGTGTGGAAGTTGGTCATTGATCTTTTGTTTTTGGATGACCATTGAGAGATAATGCCAATTGATTAATTGATCCGGTGGTCAGTCCCGAACGGGTCGATTTGTCTACACTTAGCAACGGACATCTTTGGTCTCAGCTGTCCGATACTGAGCCTGACCTGTTCTCAAATGATGAGATCCACAGAGGCCTGAATCTCTTCATCTTAATAGATCATCATCTCTGCTTCTACTGGGGTCACAACAGCCTGCCGGGATTTCTGAACAGAAATGTGTTTCTGTTGTCCAGAAGAAACTGTTAGTGTTAAACTAATGAGATCATGTAATGTAACTGCTTGTAATGTAATATAACCAGAAAGTTGCAAGATAGAAAACATTTAACACTTTGCATTGGTTTCCCAGTCGCTTTAGGTCACACTCGTCATTACAGTGTTAATGCGATCCTCTTAGAGATGTTGTTAAGTGCATAGTATAATATTAGCATGTAGTATGGATGTTCAGTACATTTGTGTTCAAGTGATGTTCTCAACACACTCAGTTAACAAATGTGCACAGAGTCATGCAAACAGTCTGACTTCTGACTTCTATGTTTAGATTTTCTATTTTTGTTTTATTCAATACATTATTTGCCTGACCAGATATTTGCATATTTACTTAATTAAGCTATGTTTGTTAGCTTAGTCTTACATGGTTATTCTCTTGTGACATTTATAACATTTGTGTTGTTCGCTGTTAATTAACAGACGATTGTTAGCTGTGCTGCTGGCTGTTGTGCAAGGCTTTATCAATATATTTAGTCTGCTGCACCAAAGTCATGACATTTGTGTCTTAGTTGACTCCATGTTTGGTTTACGTGTCGATTCCCTGTTGCTACTTGGTCTTCTGCAATTGCTTAGGTCCTTTGATTGTCTGACGCTCCAGGGAAATGCGATTGCACGTACTGCATGCAATATGCAGATGACAAATGACAAATGATAGGTGAGCTAGATCACAGATATGCAACACCTGCATGCTATGGCCAGCATGTAGGTGTTTTCATGTTGGTGACATATAGGTCTCGCTTTCATCTCGCAAATGTAATTCACCAGTAAGAGGAAAGCTTTTCCGGTGGTCTAATCAGTAGCACGTTTAGCTTGTAATCGATAAATAGTGGGTTTGAGCCTTGTGAGAAAGACTCCATGTAATGACCTTGGGCAAGTTGTTCTCACAGACAAGTTGTCTCTGCTACCAACAATTATAACTTGTTGCTGGCATAAACAATGTCCAGGACCACCTGGGGTTTCTTCTGTGTGTGGCTTAAGGAGTGAAGACTGGCAGTTGAGAAGGTTTATCTTTTTGTAGACCTCCTGCATTCTATTTAACTACAAAATATTTTCTGCTTCTATGCATTGTTCTTCCATCCAGTTGTTTAATTGTATCTTTGTAGTTTCTTCTGATTTCAATAATTATCAAACAGTCGATTTTTTTAGTCTGTAGTGTTGATCTGCTGCTTTGCTATATTTTTTCTTTGCAGACAAGTTCTAGCACTTCATCTCATATCCACTGATCTTTATGCTTCTGGCAAACCCATCCAACTGTGCTGTAGGCCGCTGTTTCTATTCCTTGTTGTGTTTTATCTACTTGTCTTCTGTGCTGTTTTTGTTATCACTGATCTATTTCCTTTTTGCATTTCTGTCTGATGTCTTCATTATGCTGTTTTATTAATATCATACATGATATCCTCTGTTCTTCGGTTTCGGATAATGTACGTAATATTGACACAAAAAATCATGGACGTAGAAACCTAAAAAGAAAGAAAGACAATAACAATATTTTATATTAAGATAAGTAAGTAAGTAAGTATATTTTTTTATTGAACCAGCTGCAATCCACATTCCGGTGTACATACATCATATATAATAAACAGTCAATAGTCAATATGAATAAAGCATTCTAACTATAAAAGTTTTTTTTCATATTATGGTCAGCTAAAGGTAAAACACGAAGATTTGACTACATGTATCTTAGTTTTTTTTATAAATAGATATGTCATTGGATTAGATTATTTTTAATTGGATTAATTATTTAAATAATAATGGAATAGAAATGCTCTCTTTTTTCCCAAACACTTAAACTTGCAGTGCATTGTTGTAACATTGCAATCTTCTGCGCCTGTGAATAAGCTAGTTCCCGCGACTTCGCTTTTGTGGGCGCTGTAGAAGTTTCGAGTTTACGATTACGATTCTGGAATGCTGAGTCGGCGACTGATAAATTCTGCATTTGCCAGAAGATACCATTTCTTATTTCCAGATTGATTCTACATTGCACCTGTAGAACCAAAAGCACATCCATCCATCTGTGTCATCTTAGATCATATGAACCAGTAATTCTACCAGGGCCATGTCATTTGTTTTCCTGTGTGGTCCATCCATGGCTTTTGCAACTGGCTGTTCAGAGTTTGTGCCATATCAGCTCAATTTAATGGGGAATGTCTAAGCAACATGAAGACAGAAAAATAGCACTACCATCAGAAATGAGAGGCAGAGCAAAGAACAATAACTGGTGTGTTTTACATCCTATTCTGTGTCAGATGTCTGTATAGATATCTTTTTGTGTGGTCCCTTTATTATTTTCAGCGTCTATAAGCTATTGATGCAAACCAGTATACGTAAGCTTCTGGATTTCCTATTGATTAATAACAAAAGCAACAACAACATTGTTCTTCTTGCTGTTGTTTTAAACCCAAATTAATTATGACACCTCAGGAATGGAAAGCCAGGTTACAAGTGTATGGAAAGTTATGATTTTTATGATGAATAAGGTCGAGTGTGTGGATAAAATTTTACTATTTTTAGCATTAATTTACTAACCTTTGATCACACCTGTAACATGATACAAAGTAAATGGATAAATGTCAAAATTTCTCAACACTACTCAAAGCTGCTGTAGGCAGGCCAACTTAATCATAAAATGGCACTAATACATTTACCTACAAACTGGTAATGCCTTGGTGCTGAGTGACTCTAGTATTCTGCTTTGAAGTGCCAGACAGGTCAGAGTGCAGCTTTCAGCAGAATTGAAATGCTATGATGGTGGCCCAGTCCATGGTGGTATTCCATTTGCAGTATGATAGGGCATTGGATAGCAGAAGAACAGCCCACTGTTATTGAAAGGCCATTGTGGCGCCTTGTATTAAACACTCCACACTACTCTGCAAGCACTTCAGAATACTTTTATAGGCCTGGTCTAGACTGTAAACCTTTCCTCCACGTCATCCGTTGGTTATGAAGCTTCTACAGAATATAGAAGGGAATAAATGCATCATTTAAATATGTGGCAGACGTTTGGTCCTAGCTATGCTATTGGTTATAGGGAAATGTATTGCAGTGCTAAGGTTTCCATATCGTTCATGAGAATTGGTATTTTGGTACAGTATAGATACGTGCAGTTTGGCATCAGTTGCTGTGTCTCTGTGTGATGCACAAGGCACTACTTGCAAGATTCAAAGACGAAAGAAACAAAGGCAGACCAAGACTATGCTGGATACACAATATAAATGAGGACATAACATGACATAACACTGAGAGGAGTGCTGTGCTTGACAAATGACCGAGGACAATGGAGATCATTTAGTCGTACCCATCGCTACCAAATGGCTGGCGGCAGGAACTAATGATGATGAACTACAGATTGCTGTTCAGATGTGTTCATCTGTTGTGGCTTCATTGGCTATAAACATACTTCGGTTTTATTGCCTCTTGGTTGTTACAGAAAAAGGCTTATTAAATGTACCAAAATATGTTTAGCGTGACTAAGCGTGATATGTCTTGCGAGAACGGCAATGAAAAGGAAAGGAAATATGTCTCACAAAGCATGTTCGTGTGATTTAATTAAACCTACTTCCGCACTACTAATTTCATATTATCCACCACCACCAGTAAGGGTCCAATGGGCGGTTGCCTTTTTGTGTATGGCAGACGCTACTGCTGGTCATCCCTCAGCACTGTTGATGCAACTTGATCTAGATGCTCTGAACATGGTGTCATCTTTCAACTCGGTATAATGATAATACGATGATTTATATAGCACTGTAGCGCAGCCTCGTAGGCTTAAGAAAAGGACACTGTATGTGAGTTGAAAAATTCATTGACAGGCAAATGATACATTAAAAAGATAGATCTTGAGCTGTGATGTGATGGTGCATTTTTCACATGGTGGAGAATGCAGTGGGTCCAGCAACAGAGAAGGAACAGTTGCCAAACTTTGTTGAAGACCATGGGACGTGTTATTTGATTCTTAGATGAGAATCATAGCCATCATCTGTTCCAGTTGGCTGCTACCCAAATGCAGAAGTTAGAGATGTAGTCCAGCATAAGATAATGCTTTGCTTTATAGGTGATGAAACACAGTTTGTAGGTTATCCACTGAGCAACATGCAGCCAGTGTAGGTTGTCGTGCAGTACTTCGGTGATGTGATCGGCTGGTGTCCGGCCATATATGAGACGTGCAGTAGAGTTGAGCACTGACTGTATCTGCTCTAGTGGACAAGTCACCAGATTCACCAGTATTCTGTTGCAGTAGTCAACCCTGGAGACAATGAAACTGTTTACCAAGATGATGGCGGTTGAGGTTGGAATGAATCTGCGGATGGTCTTAATATGATGTTGACTGGGCTCCATGTGAATGGTGCAGGGGCGTAACTAGCGTTGGGCTTGGGGGGGCTTAAGCCCCCCCAAACGAAGCTGAAGCCCCCCAAAAATGAGTGAAGCCCCGGCTCCACGATAGGCTCGGGCTATGTTCAAGGCTTAAAGCCCCCCCAAACGAACATTTCTAGTTACGTCACTGGAATGGTGACTCTTCTAGTTATTGTTTGCTTGTAGATGTACTTTCTTTTCTTTATGATATTTAGCATCATTCAAGGTAGTGGTGCCAGCCCTTTTGTGAGGTACTTACCCATAAAAGGCACCATATTAAATTCTAAATACATACATACATTTGGATATTAGTGCTACACTGGAGAGTGGAGATCATTGTACCACAAATAAACAACATGGCTCGTTAAGTTATTAGTTTTGTGGACATGACATAATGCCCTTTCGCATTACGTAGAATCAAAAGTTTATCGATAGTGCGTTAATGTAGCCACTCTGTAGGCTACTTATTTTATATTATATAAAAAATTTTAATCAGTTTTATTATGTGGCAACATTTTAGTCAATGACAAAACTGCTTCTGCTGTCTGCTGTTGGCCAAATGTAGATCAAATATCTTTTATTATCGTTTCATCTGTCATTTTTCTTCTTAATTTAACTTGAATGAACATCTACACAATATGTTTCTTCACTGTTACCATCCTAATGATCAGTGTTATAATCAGTGGTTTTCATTTTCCATTGATTTTCAGCCATATCAGTGGAGTTTTGCTTTAAAAGTATCAGTTTTAGGTGTCCTTTTATTTAGAATGAAGCGTGTTAACACAGTTTTGATAACCTTTAATGTATGTTTACAGGAAGTCACCATATTTCGGACAAATGCTGATCAGAAAATTGGTCTGACACTTTGTTACGGATCTGCAGCAGATGAGATAACAGACATTTACGTTAATGAGGTACGATTGCCTATTGTCTTTAGAACCCAGATAGTTGAATTTTATCAGAATTTTCTTTGAAATAAGATGCTTATATTTGTGTTATAAAAATATACTGTATCAAAGCATGTATTTATATTAGCATTTGCTTGCATTTTCTCATCTACTTTTGTCATAAAGTTAAAGTTCTACTCTCAGCTCTGATTCTGTTGTCATACAAAGTTTTTACATAACGATATAAGTGAACACTGGAAAGTCATTCAGTTTTAAACTTTCTTATCTAATCTAAACAGTTCTATAGCACCATCTATATAACAATATATTCATTATGAACAAAGCTTTGATCAATGATCACTTTGATGGTAAGCGTACTCAGAAATCCATTGAACAAGTTCAGTTGAAATCCAGTAGATCAGAGAAACTAGAAGTCATGCTTTTCAGATTTATCCCTGAGATTTTAATTGTTTTTGTAGTGTATTAAATAAGGTCAGTGAAGTTCGGTAATTGATGATAAATTTTAGTTGGCTCGTAAGTCATGGTCATTTGGTTGAAGGGTTTTTCGGGTAAAAATTAGGTGCTATAATGGTAATCCAACAAGGTGGTGACATTATTTTTATATCCTGCGATGGTTCAGTAAATTGTCAATTTCGCTTGAGTCACTGGCACTCAAACTGTGGGTGCAAAGGTGAAAGGTCACGGCTTTACCTATTAACACTCACTGAGCCACCTAAAAAGCAGTTTAATAAATTTTAATGCAAGCATACCAGATTTAAAGGTTTAAACTATGGAATGATGAGAAGTTTGTTTTGAAGACACGAGGCAAATTGGGGTGAAGACGAGCCAATTACAATATGGTAATTTGGAATTAGAATTAGGAGTCATAAGAACTCTTTGATTGTAGTTTTCTGTAGCACTGCAGCCAAGAAGACACATTTCTGGTGCAACATATATTGCTTGGCATTCCATTATCCCTCAGCTTTACGTTGATAAATGGCTGAGCTACTTGTTTCACTGAACTGGCTTTACCGCTCGTGTAAAGCCACTTAGTTTTGGCTTCCATGTTCGGGGAATCATTTGGACATTTAAACAGGATTCTGTGATGGATGGTTTGACTTTGCCACTTTGTGTGTTTTCCACGTAGAACAGCTTACAGAAGCCATCTCTTGTAATGGAAAATTGTGTTTTCCATGCATAGTTGCACTGACATTAGTTATGGCTGAGATTGTGTTTTCCATATGGAAAGTCAAACAGGAGGCTTCTGGTTTGAAATGGAATAGTATAAGGTGTGAAAGAGCCACTAAACATCGCCAATGAAATGGCATACTATAAGGTGTCAAAGAGCATGGTATGAAATGGGATACTATAAGGTGTCAAAGAGCATGGTATGAAATGGGATACTATAAGGTGTGAGAGAACCACCAAACAAGCCTCTGAAATTACAGTTGCTACATAAACTGCACATTTGGATTGTGTTACTATATGTGAGTGAATCTGATTGAAGTTGGCGCTGGTCTTGTATAAAGCACATGCAGATCACTTGCATGCTACCTATAGTTCTTGATGTACAGTAGCAGTATTGTCTACAAAATATGCTAATTGTAGTTATTGGTGCACTTTTATGTAGTGCCTCTTCAAACAATCTTCTCCTTTTTTTCTGCATGGAAACCGATACCACAATCAAATGTAATAATAATAATGATAATTACGACAATTTATATGGCGCCGTAACACGGCCATGCCGTTACAAGGGCGCCTATTGACATGTTAGTGTAATGTTAATATAATGTAAATTTTAACATATAACAGGAATAGTATGGTCTTCTACTGCTGGTGAAACCGAGGCAGAGAAAGAACAAGAAGCTTGTGTCTCAAGTTGCATGGAGCCTGTTCAAGAAGTTACCATGCTTCAGCGTGCATTGTGAAATGGGAAATCTATCCAAATGACCATTGCTACAGAACAGAGAGATCTGGACCAGGTTCAGATGAACTAGCTCCCTAAAGTAGGATGGAAAAGAACCAGCCGTTTAGGGATGCATCATCTTAAGTCCCTGGCTGGTTGTGCTCCAAGTACTGACTAAGTACTGCATAAGCATCAGCATGGCTTAAGTCTATGTGTTATTGAGTTATTGGCAAAACTATCAAAACATTATTTTTGGAAGTCAGGAAGGTATCTATAACTCAAAATGCTGTTGATTAAAGAGGTAAATTGTATGCTTAAACAAAGTAAGAAAGGACAAAAATCATGCAAAATACTTAACTAAGAATGGTGGCTGTGAGTCCAATTTGCACAACTTTTGATGGCAATTATAAACTGCAACACTTGACAATGCTGCACAGGTGAGATGACCTATAAGTGTGATATCCTACACTCAATTGGAGGGATGTTGTTATCTAGTCTTTAGCAAGCATTCGTTTGCAGTAGCTGGTCCACCATTTGAGATTCCCAATCTTTTCATATTCATAACTTTCTTAATTAATAAACAATGTTTTGCTGTAACCTGGAAACTTGCCCAGTTTATAATGTTTCCTGTTATTGGCTTCAAAATTATAGTGTAGAGCTTGCTGTAAGTGGTGGTCATCATATCTCAGTTGCATTACATATGTATTGTTTTATGGTGCTGGCAAACTTCTCTCATGCATGTCATGTGTCATATTTAGTATGATGCAAAGCTCGAGGGTACGTACCATACGTATTCTATTTTTTGAAAGGTACGTACATTTTTTAACGTACCCTATTTTAGGGTACGTAAACAATACAAAAATACGTTAACCACGTCATTGCTCATTATAAGAATGTTCAATTTAATTTAAGCAAACAATCACAACCCTGTATACAGCGTAGTAAATTGCTGCAATGCTATATTGTAGGTCTATGTTTTTCCTGCATACATTGCATTTAATGCACTAATGTCAGATTATACGTAGCTATGGGTCACCGAGTAAACCATAAATAAAATTTTCGTGTATGATACGTACCATACGCGTATTCTATATTTTGAAAGGTACGTACGTATTTTAACGTATTCTACGGTATTTTAGGGTACGCGTACCCTCGAGCTCTGGTATGATGATTAAGCTGATGATGCATCAACATTAAATAATCTGGGAAACATCGGGAGAGATAAGAGATGTCGTCTGCCACTCCTTCTCTTATGCTCTACCAACTGTACTATATACATTTACTTAATCAAATTGAAGACAGAATTTCAACTGCTGGGCACTCCACAGCAACTTATGAAATGTGGATTATAACTGAAATCATTGAAACTGGGTGACTCACTTGTTCAGTTGGCTGATGCTAGTTGTACATTTGGCACTGTTTGCAATTCTACTACAGCTATTACCAGCTACGTAAATGGTATTTGTAAGTCATCATATATGATGTGCATTTGTGACTTATGCAGAGTGTTAGGTGTTTTGGCAGACGCATAGGGCTCCAGTCGCCTTGTTTACTCTTGCTATCAACAAGTCACACATGCAGAAACTCCATAGAGTTCAGAGCATTTTGGCTAGAGCTATAACTTAACTAATAATAATAAATTATGTCAAAACTTGGGTTAAGCTTAACAAATATTTGCATTTGCTTCCAGTTCTGCAAAGAATTTGTTTCAAATTTAGGCTCACAGTTGATAAAAAATTGAACTCTCCAACAAAATACTTAAATTGGGTCCTTATTGCTGGATCTCATCAATATTTAACAAGGTCATCTGATTGCCTTTCTGTGGTCCTACATAAAACTAGAACTGATCTTGATGAACGAGTTTTTTCAGTTGCTGGACCTAGATTTGGGAACTGTATCCTGTACCTGTCCATTATGTTCAATTGCTTATGCCATTTCATTCTTAAGACTTGCTTCAATGCAATTTGTAAGAGGCCCAGGGCTGCAGTTGATGTGAAAAGCCTCTATACCATTCAGTTTATTTGCGAATTTATGAGCTTCGACTTAAACTATGAAAAGCCAAGAACTAAAATATTTAAGAGCTCAAGCCAGGTTGATTTGTAGAACTGTATCCCTTTGTCAAAATCTAGAGTTCATGTTTCCTCTGTAGACAATCTTATAAATGATAGTGGTATTAAAAAATTTCCTCCATGGATAAGCTTATGATGATTAATGGTGTAAAAGTGATGTGTTTTGGTTTTGAATCAGTTCTGGTATGCAAAATGACCACTGCATCTGTTGATGAATATATTTCTGAATCCATTTTTCTAGCAGTTTGCTAATAATGAACAGCAGATGAGATATGGCAGTGGTGAATGATGTTCTTTTGCAATTTCTGCCATTATGATTTCATGTACCAAAAAGCATGATTTATATGAAGTATTGTGAAGAATGATGCCCACAAAGACAGTTATTTGCTAATAATAGCCTGAGCTCAGTTTTAGAGCAAACTGCATGGCCTAATCAATTGTAGCTGTCTTTCCTCCTACCCTCTCAGCAAAGAATATACTTTTGCTGAACACATTGGTGTTGTGGGATTAAATGTAGTGGAGAAAAGGATTTTGAGTAGAAGCCCTTTCTTTATCTCGTCGTGGTTACTATAGTCATTTGACTTTCTAATGTATCAGCCTAGATGTTGGAAGTATAGATGTAGAAGGCCATGAGAACCTGTGTTTCATAGTAGTCTCAAAATTTCTACAGCACTCAAAAAAGCAAAGTTGCGGGTACCAGCTTATTCCCACGGCACTTCTTGAATAGATGATATTTTATTCCTGTTGTCTCCAAGAAATTTGGGTTTACAAGGTGAATCAACATTAAATCTCTAGACTCATGTTAATCTTGTCATCATTTCTTTGTTAGGGCTAATCTAATCATAATGCACTAGGTGTTGCCTGATCTAATCCTAAAACACTAGGGTCTCTGTTCAGTGTGAAACTACTATTCATAGTGATAATACTTTGGTAAAGTTGCATCAGTCAGAAAGCCCAGAAGTTGGGCTACTGTGGTTACAGTGAGTTTTGAGTCTTAACATGAATGACATAAAAAAAACTGGAGATCAACGCAGCAGACTGGGCTGTGAACTCAAAATTTTCACACCAAAGACCTAAAGAGCCCAAGAGCCAACACTGCTCAATTTGGAGGCAAGCAAGATTGGCTAATTTAAATGTAATATCTTGTTAGCTATAAATAGGATTTTTAACTGGACTCGATTTTTGTCCAGCATTGATGGTCAATGGTCATTATAGTGATGACATGTTGGTATTTTGGTGTCTTGCCAGGTGTCGTGTTGGCTATCCAACAATGCTTGATGATGGTTTGATGTGGGATGATTATTTTCAGGTGGACCCTCTTGGCATTGCTGGTATTGATGGAAGAATTAGAGAAGGGGATCAAATTCTTCAGGTTTGTAGGCATTCAGTACAATAATCCCAGATCAACAGTAAATATCCTTTCAGGAATAAAATTTATATATGTTACTGCAAACCTCATGTTGCTTAATTTAACTTTAAAAACAAGATTGATGTTTTCCATTCGTGTTCTGGTAATTCTACTACTGCTGCTAGCCATTGTCACAGTATTATAACTTGTCATTTACTATTTTCATTACTGCTCCTTTTGTGAAACTGCTGCCTTCTTCAGTGTCCTACAGACAGTACTTGTAAATAGCTACTCTTCTGAGTCTTTAATAGATTGATTATTATCAATAATATCGTAAAACTTCATAAAAGTAAAAGTACTTTTAAAAGTGCTTCTTTTGTTGTGGCAGAAATGTCATTTTTATGAATCTGCACTACTGCTGGTACTGTACTACTTTCAGATGCTGTTGTATTGTGCTGATGGCAAATAGATGTGGAAAATCTTGAGTAAATGCAATGACTCTCGGTTCCTTTGAGTCAAACTTTTCTAAATGAAACAGTCCAGAGTAATGCTGCATCTTTATGGTGCAGAGCATGATCAGACGACGAAGTTGTGCATTGTAATGAGGCTTTAGTGTACTGCAGCTGCCATAATACTAGGAGGCATAAGTCCCTTGGTGCCATTTGTCGATTGCTGTCGAAGTCTTGTCGCTCTGATCAAGACTGATAATGTCTAAGGCGGAGTGATACATGGCCGGAACTATTTATCTGGCTAAGTTGTTTCACTCCCAGCAGCGTAATTCGTCTTCCAACGAGACCTGTCGTCGCAAAATCAGGAAGTCAGCGTCTGTGCATTTCAGATTAATGGGTTCGATGTTCACACGAGACAACAAGCTGTGAGGATGTTTGCTGACAGCGGTGCAACCATCACGCTACTCCTCGCTCGACCATCTGCCCAGGTAAGTCCACAACCATGAGGCAAACTTTACACTAGTGTTTTATATGCATCGTTTTTTTAGTACTTACTATGCTTTACTTCAGATAACTGTGAGAAGCTCTTTAAAAAAGCACTATATAAATGTTTGGTTACATTACATTACATGTAAATGTTTATACAATATCTGTGAGATGGCAGAATTTCTTAGCCCAAATTTTTGGCTGCTGAAGAATTGCAAAGTTTAAAATTGTAGTTATGACTACTCTAGCTGTAACACTCGTGGACAAAATTTCTTCATCATAAATATTTTCTAGAGCAAAAGGGTTTATGTTATTACCTTGTTGTTAAAGTGTTAAATGTTACCAGTCATTGTAAGGTCTTTGTTTTTTCTGATTCAATGATGAAATTGCTTTTGTGCTGTCAAGTTTTCGTTTCTTGGATTCTGCAATTATTTGAAAGATTTTCATTCACATTCTCGGCGATGATTAAGCGGTGCTACACAAATCTTCTGCTACAATTACAATTACAATAGTGAATGAAAGATCTGTGCACACAGTCATAGACTCATAGTGCAACATTTGGCTAGAACCCAAAGTTGCAGCTTTCTGGTCTTTGTAGGGAAAGATTTTCGTATTCAAGCCCAGGTGACTTTTCCCCAAACGACAAAACAAATACCATCTTAAGTCAAGAACTCACAATTTCACCCTGCCCAAGAAGGATGAACAAATTTTTTTAGCCCATATCCTATTTGAAAACATTTATTAATCATCTCCCTAATCACAATAGCCTTATCACAGAGCTATAGAGACTCAGAATATGATTGTAAACATAATGCATCCATGTCAACCTTGAAGGAATTAATGAAAATTGATTGATTGAGGTGAAGAAACGCTTCAGACAAAAAAAATTCAACTTAGCAAATTGTGATTCATTTTACAGGCACGCACACTGTTTTTTGCAACTTATTATGCTTGTGCACTTGATTTCACTTAAAGTAGACAGACAATACAAGCAGCAAAAACACGTAAATGCAAATGAAAAACTAATTACAGAAAACAAAGAGAACAGAAAGAAAACGAACTCAGTTGGATCGCTTGCTATCTGTATCTCATGCAGGTTCTATTTACATGCAATCTAATAATGTACATATTTGATCTCTGACATATACATCAAGTCTTTTAGGGAAAAAATACTAATTCCCCTAAATAAATATATTGTAAGAGCATTATTGCAAAAACGTACAGAAATTTAGCATTGCAACTTATCTTATAAACATGAAGCATTGAAGCTCATACTGCCTGAACCTACAATAAAGACTGTTAATATTATACTTTTAGTATTGATTGATTTCTGGTTCACTTGTGTCACCTGGCTCCACTCAGTTGTATTAGGTACACTGATCGTACACTGGTAAGATGAGATGGTGATGGAAAGGACCAGCCATCCACCTTTGTATGCCAAGGCTAAGAAAATGAAGTTGGTAACACTTCATACCCATGGTTGTTTCTCAAAAAAGAAGGGTAGCTGAAGGAACTGTTCTTCATGTTCATGTTGCCTTTTATGAATCTAGTTGGCAACCAGTTGACTTGTATACTGCTAGTGCTACTGAGCTTTCTCTGGGTGCAGCTACAAAAGTTGCCCTTTATATCACATGGTATTCTAAAAATCGGTTTGCGCCTCTGAGTAGGTTTCTGAAGAGGCGCTATATAAATATCCGGAATGAATCACATTTCGTTTCTGAAGGCTTTACTTATGACTTAGTCTAAGAGTATTAACTTCGTTTTTGCAACAGTGCTACTGAAAATCCAGGCTCAGTCCGTTGATGGAACTGCTCAAAGCCAGTTAACCTGCTCACTTAACAAAAACTAATGGTGTTTGTATTTTATCTTGCATCTGATGTACCATGTTTCTATTTCAAGGGTGAAAATATGCTACAGAGTATGGCTTAACTTTGTCTAACTGGATCAGTTCCTATCTTTCTCTCAACAATTTCAGGCACTCTACTTCTTCTCTACTTTCTTCTGATCTTGTAATATGCCCATGAGGTGTTTCACTTCAAAGGGTTTCTTTATTAAGCTTCTGCCATTTGAAAGGGCATAGTGTTAGGCTTTTAGAGGGAACACACTTTGCATTATGGCTCCATGCTGTCAGTTTTAATTAATTTGCTATTTTCTTCCACAGATTTATTATTTATTTCTCATGAGTGTCTTGTCGTCAAAAGTGCATGCATAATTCTTGCATAAGGTGTTGGTACAGGAGGCAAGTCTTCAATTTGCCACAATGTGCTGATTAGGGCAAATAACAGTTACTAAGTACATTATGTAGTTTAGGCAAATTGATACATTAATTTAGCTTCAGGTTCATCAAAATTTACTTCTTATGCCCCATTGCCCATATACCTTGTATTATTAAATTTCACGCTTTATTTGTGCACTTTGATAACTGTTGCACTTCGTGAGTAGTCTTGAAGTTGCTTTTGTATGCTGCAAAGGCAAGTTACTGCTGTGCTCTTTGTTCTTTCCAAAATGGATCAGTCTTAAGTCAGTCTTTGCCAAGTTCATCCTCTATACCTCTGCACTATCACTCATTGCCATGATAAGGGACAGTGAGTGATAGTGCAGAGGTAAATGTACTCGAAATGTAACTCTATTCTTCTGATGAAACCCAACTCTAAAGCATCTATTAAGCTACCCGTAAATGAGGTCAGAGATGCCACAAAGGATCTTTATGACTGCATGACTGATTTAATGTTGGGAAGGTGTTAGAACACATAAAACTTAATCTTAGCAAACCTGAGATCATCTGTTTCTCCATTCCCCAAATCCTACAGTGCTTCGACATCTCATTGTTTTATTTCATTGTATATGTGTTTCATAATAAATCTCTGAAAAGAATTAATAATAATTTGAAGTAACTGTTAAATTTGATTTTATATGATATTAAAGACTAGTATCATTGATATACTACATTCTGTATATGTAGTTGAGACTGCTATTATTGTAGGAATGATTAAGTAATGTATGGTTGTGAAAATAATTTTTTGCCCGAATTTGAAAATAATCTTTTGCTATCCATCCTTTCCTGACCGGTTGCGTGTTGTTCAATAATGAACTGTAATTTTCACCTGATTCACTTGGAATTGAGACTTCAGATTAGCCGACCTTGAAAGACTAACATATCCCGCTTTTTTCTTCTTGCACTCTGTAACATAGGTCAAGCCAAAGATTCATGAGATACAGTGTCTTGAATTTCGTTATTCCTGTTCTGCAATGATGAATTCTTCCCCTACTGAGAATGAAGACTACACGCTTTCACTGCCTGCTTTAAATTTAAAAGACCCACAGCAGACTAATTATGACGCCATCATAGCACAAATTCCGATGTAACATGGATCCCAACTGCAGCTGAGCTTTGGGAAATGACCTCACTATTGCACAGCCACTGTTTAAGGCAGTCTTTGATATGGTCCCCAAGACAGTCTTAGAAGACATTCTAGTGTATATATGCATGGTTACCAATGATGTACCGTACCTTGGCTTTCTGTTTACATTAAATCAAGGACATGAAAATGCCTTTGAGGCTTTAATTGTGTGCTTTAAATATCCATCTTTGAAAATAATCCTTCTTTGAAAATAATGATAATAAATTAAAATTGACACTATTAGATTATTAGCACGCGAAAGGAAGCAGAAATAGAAATACAAGGTGTTTCAATTTTAGAAAGCTTTTCATCCACCTGTGATTCGCTTTTATTACTGTTTCTCTTGTGTTAATTTTTACCAGCTTGGAAATGGAAGTTTGAATGACCCTAATGATGAAATGCCCCAAGCAGATGGACCTCCACTGTGTGGACTTGGCAACAATGTTAGTCAAATGAAACCGAGATATAATTTGATCCATTTATGGATTGAGAGGCTTTTATTTTACAATTATTTATTCAGATAAATATGTAAGCCATTCTTAATTAATGAACTGATGATTTACTCTTGCTTTTTTAATCAGCTAAATGTTTATCTAATCTGATTAAACTTATAACTTTTATATGCTTCTCACCTCCATCAACTAAATCTTTTAGCAATTTTTAGTGAATGGGAGAACACTTACTTTCTAAACAATGAATATTTGAGACTTGGACTTGAACTAGTAGTTATACAAAGAGAAGTCACAGCAATGAACATTTGAACATTTGAACAAACAAACTGCAGAATTTATTTGCAAAATGACTCGCTTGGCTTAGGAATGGTTTATCAATACATGCAGTAACTATAGTGATGAGATAATTTCAGAGAGTTGATAAGAAAGTGACTAAAACAAAGTGAATAATTAATTGTTTTATTGTTTCTCGTCGTGACTCTTAGGGCTTGCTGTTGGAGGAGAATTGCGCAGAGTTTGGTCTTCATTCCGCTTATGGTGATGTAACTGGAGGACATCCAGATGTACCAGACCACAGTGACAGAGTCTCAGTGGATGAAGAAGTACTTTGAAGCTGTCTTCTAAAGATTAGCTGCTTGAATTTAGAATCACTATTCAAATGATTTCATAGCAAAATTGTATATGGTCTAATTGGTTATTGAGTTTCAGTGATAAATTGTAGTTTTAAATATGTAGGCCTTTGTTTAATATTTCTGTAGGCTCTTGCTATTTTGGGCTTGAAATTTATTCCAATGAAATTAAAAAGTAGAGAGGTTGTATTTGTAAAACAGTAGAAAAGCTAACAATCAACTGTCAATCAATGTCATTCATTTAATTCAATCTAAAAATCACTTTCATTTAGTTTTGTTCAGTTTTAACAGGATCTAAGCTAAAGAGTTTGATCACTAAATGAAATCACAGCTATTATAAGCGCTAAAGTCTCGATAACTGTTTGTTGATAGGTTTCTGCTCATTATAATCACATCTACACCTTTTTGTTTAAACCAACTCATTCTCATCTCTCTGGAACTATGACACTGCACATGCAGCTGCTGTCATTGTTTCTCATCTGACACTTCTTAGACAAGAAGTTTCAGATGAGATCTACTTTTAATGCGGTTAGCAATTGGTTTAATAAAGGATATAATTACTCACTTACTTAAGAAGCCTTCACATGTCTTCACGTCATCCTACTTAAAATTAGTTGAGTATTTTCTTGTTAGTAGTGCTGCTGAAGAGGTCAACACGTTGCAAATGTTGCTTAGATTAAACTATTGTACTCATGGTATCACTTGGACTTTTACATTGCTGTGGTGTTTCTCATTGAGCAGACATCAGGTTGCATTGGACTGGAGTCTAAAATCGCTGTGTTGAATGAGGAAATGAAAAGAATTAGACTTCAGTATCAAGAAATTGTGACTGCAAGTGACCTGATGCGGAGTCCTCGCCTCGTCCTCCGCATGGGAACCCGTCTGGACCAGATACGTCAGTTGCATGGGGCATCCGATCTGGCTGAGCCACAGTGGGCCCGCAGCGAACCACTGGCAAGGACCAGTAGAAGACACCCAGATGAGCCACAGAAAATAAAGACTTCACCGAAAAGAAGTCACCAGCGGAGATCTGCTTCAGCTGAGAAAGATGCCAGTGCATACGGCAGATGCCACGGGGCATCACCTCCAACGTCAGACAGAGCCGGGGAATTTGATGCAACACATCGAATGGTGTCTAAACCATCACATAGCGATCTGGAACAGACTACGAGCGGTCCATACCTCGATGGTGCGCAGAAAGAGTGGAGCAGTGATGGGGATGGCCGTATGGCAAATCCCGCCAACGACTTGAGTCACACTACCCAGACCCATCCAGAAAAAGATGTGGAGTCCCTCCAGATGTTATACAACCAATACATTGAAGTTATGTACACAAACAAAGCCAATCTGCAGCACACAATCATGGTCCAGCAGAACCTGTTTCAGCAACAGCTCGCTAGACACAACTCTGCAAGATTAAAAGTCAGAGCCGAACAACCACCTTCACCAAAATCTCTTTCAAGGCATCATCCTGTGGATTCGGCCGAGTGTGCTGCTGCGCTGCAGTCGTCTGCAGCATCTGCAGCGGGGAACCACCCTAGCAGCGTTCAACCAGTCAGTGTGGCCACCGGATCAGACATTCAGATGGAGTGGGTCGTTAAACGGAGAGCAGATGGGTCACGCTACATCACGAGGCGACCAATTCGAAATCGGATTCTGAAAGAACGTGCTCGGAAGTTGGCCGAAGAACGGTGTGGTCTAACAACGGATGATGACGCCATAAGTGAACTGAAGGTCGGACGGTACTGGAGCAAAGAGGAACGCAAGCGCCATCTGGAGAAGGCCCGAGACCACAAGCGTCAGAAGGAGATCCTGCTACGGCAGCACATGGAAAGCGCCAAAGAAAACTACGAGGCAAAGAAAGAAGGGAACGTCCTTGAACTGAGCCATCGGAAAAATGTTCGGCAGAAAGGGAAAAAGACTTTGGATGACCTGCCTCCACCTGTCTCGGAGTCAGCAAGTCAAAGAAGCCACGATACCCATGGAAAAACATACAATCCTCTCTTGTCTGTTACCACAGTGTGAAGTGTGTGGGTGTGTAGGTGGGTGTGTAGGTGGGTGTGTAGGTGTGTGGGTGTATGGGTGTGGGTGTGTGGGTAGGTGTGCATAGGGGAGTGTGGGTGGGTGTGAGTGATTGGTTAACTTATAGCCTGTGACTGTTTGTCTCATCTGTTGTCATTGTTGGTGATTAACTGGTTGCTACTATGTGATGATTGTGATCAGATTAAGTTACCTCGTGGTAAATAAATTAATTGTTAGTGTGGTCTTGATGTGACGCTGTGCGCTGTCACTGCTATAGACGCTTAAAGTGAAATGCGGCTGTTCCATGATAGAAGTCTGCAGCTGTGTGGCATGGACATTGCACCATTAATTTGGACAACGACCTTTGTTGAGCTGTTTGTGCCCACAGCTGGCCTTTTCGCCTAACCTCTAGTAAGAAAATTACTCTTATTCTGTTATTTACATGATAAATCTGGAAAAATAAATGATGGACCAAAGTGTGGTTCTCAGTTAAGGCTTAATGTCTGTCATTATGTAGGAAATACAACAGATGAAGAAATAGATTCTTGGGCAATGTGCTGTGGAAATCTGAGCAACCTTTAAGCGGCTGAGCCTTGTTACTGGGATGAACATGATAAGTTCTATGCTCTGCTCTTGATGTGGCTTTTTTGTATTGTAATTGGCTGCAGTTTGTGAATGATTCTATGTCATAATCTTGATGCAGTGTGCAACTGTATGTGTTGACCCTGAATGACAGAAGGTAAATTGGTCGAAATTATCTGTATACAAAACAACTGAATTTTCTTGTAGCTTTACTTTAAATTTGAAACTGTTTGTACGGGTTTACGTTCAAAACCGCGATCACAAAACAGCGATCGTCAAAACCGCGATCACAAAATACACAAAATAGCGACTGCATAAAACAGCGATCGTCAAAACAGCGATTTCACCGATTTATTATAGAAAGTTTTAAATGTATCACGAAGTATACATAATTATAACAAATGTGTAATGTTAAATTTGAAGGCTTAAACTATGTCCAATTCCACGAAGGTAGTCCAATAGGTCGATTAGTGTAATCGCCGACGATGCTTTTTATTTTGTCTGCAGTTTCTCTGTAGATTCTTCGAGATGGATTTGGTATTTGTCCTGCAATGTACTTAACTACAACATTTTAAGTTCAATTAAGTTCGCAATCAACCCCAATCAACGCTGTCATTTCCGCTCTCACTCTAACAACTTCAAAGGATTTAGTAAAATAATTACTGCTAATTAAGTTCACAAACAGGACCAATCCATGTATATTAAATAACTAAATCTTCGAATTTAATCGCTGTTTTGATGATCGCTATTTTATGCAGTCGCTGTTTTGTGCATTGCTATTTTGTGATCGCGGTTTTGACGAGCGCTGTTTTGTGATCGCAGTTTTGAACATAGACTTTTGTACGTCGTCAATTGGATTGTTAGTGAGAACTGAAAGCATATCGTATTATTTCTTATTGACAGTTAATGTGTGTGTCCTACAGAAATCTTTTGTTGTTGATAGTGAACATGTGTTATATATCCTGACAGACACATCAAATTCTGTAAATACTTTGACTCTTATTTTATCATGGTACCTGATCTGTGATCATTTTTGTTTGTGAGATTGTGTGCAGCATGTTTATAGAGATTTAATTGATTACTTTTACAAGTTTTGGGAAGTTTAAGTTATTGTTTAATTTAATTTGGTTGCTGTTCTGTTTACAGTGGCTCTTTATATCTGTACTTGTACTTGTGGTTCATGCTTTGTAGATGATAAGCGTTTTGGAGTTTTATGTTGTAGTTAGTCATTTAAATAAATTTGAAATGCAATGTTTGCATGTCATTAGCTGGAAACAGTTGTTATGTATGATGGTATACTGCATAAGTACTGCATTAATTGTAGCCAGTGGCTTACGTGCAAAGTACTTTTCCTGTTGGTAATACTTGCTGACTTTTATTCTAGTCATGGGTTATGCTTTAAACATCATATGCTTGTCCTGGTAGCATAATGCCAATGCTATTCGGTTTGTTAGTTTTGCAACCTCTGTCAGAGAGCCAGCTGAGCTTATTCACTAGCGCTCAACCAATTCAAGTCTGCAAAGTTTGTCAGATTAAAGAGGAGATCAGTGCACAGGAGGGACATTGTTAATTGAAAACGGAAGGAAAAGAACAGACCTTTTAAGTCATGCTTTGAAAGGTTAATTTGAAAGAAGCATACTCTTACACATTGAATAGAGTTATGCAGTTACTTAATGGTGATATCTGCCTATGCCTGGTTTAGCTGCTGTGAACTGCACAAATGACTGACTGAGATTGATAGTAGTGGTTAGCATGCTGGACTGTCAATCGAGAGTTTGGGGTTCAAATCCTAGTCAGGGCAGAAATTTGTCTTGAGAATATTGCTCCTCGTGATCCCCTAGCAAACTCAGCAATGATGATTACACTAGACATTCACTGTCAGTGGGAAGATGAGATGGCGAGGGAGAGGACTGGCCACCCACCCCGTGTGCCGAGGCTAAGAAAATGAAGTCGCTAACACTTCATACCTATGGCTACCTCAGGGCTAGCATAAGGGACAGCTCTTCTTCTTCTCCTGAATGAGATTGAAGACAAGTGCATAATCAATGTAACTGTGCCATGTAATTTGTGCCCACTTTCTGTTATCCGTTCTGTTTGCTTTTCCAGTTCAAAGTCAAGTTGCATATATTTTCTTCTCTTGCAGTATTCGAATCCACTTGCTAGTAAAATTTATTGGTTTGAAGACGTTTCGTTAATTCCTGTAATACAAGGCAAAGTCTCTAGTTAGGTACTGGTAACTATAATTTCTAGTCGTTAACATTGAATGTCTACCTTGCGATCAACTGTTGCTCCCTCCCAATAGGCATGGGTATTTATTTTAAACAACTTTGTCGTAGCAAATAGATCTGCCTGCCTGCCCTGTGTCTGTCTGCTTCTTTATAACTGATTTCAGCCTATAATTAGAAAAGCTTTTTATTTATATTATCATTGTTCGACTCTAGTGTTAGTGAAACAAGAGATTACTCACTGAAATCAGTTACAGAAACATCCTAACTTGTTAGGCGCACTTCTTCAAGAAAGCTAATCACTGCTCTAGCCAATCAAATGGTATTAAAGTTCGTAAAGATCATCACTAGACAAGCAGTGCGCATGTTTTACATATTACATATTCGTCTCTCTCAATATCTCCGAGGCTAGGCGTATGGGGTTTAGTTTAGGTAGCTGCTTCAACTTTTACATAACCTAGCTAGACTCATTAAATGTGCAATACGTATGCCTGTTAACATCGTTTTATCCAGTCAACAAGTCCATATGGGCCAAACATGGATCCGACATAGGCACGTACGTGGAGCCCGCGTTTATATAGGCCTACTAATATTTTCTATCTTATCCAATGAGTACTATTTATGACAGTAATAGGCCTATGCCTAGATGCATGTTCCTTGACATGTCATATAATGCCTATATAATTTACAATGTCATAATTAGGGCCTATAACGTCTCAACAAGGCAGCATCAGAGGTCCATCCCCGCCAACATATTATTTAGGACTAGGCCTACATGTATCTTCAATTTGAAGGAGAGGTAGTGCGTGCAGCAACAGCCAGTGTTTAATCTAGACGTCTCTGGGGGAAGTTCCCCAGGATTGAGTTTCCCCCCCCAGAAAAATGTAAGAGATAAAAATTTGTACACAAAGAAAATTTCCCCCCAGGATTTATGGTCTAATAATTGTTAGAAAATACCCGTTACTACCCCCCTCGAAAATTCTTTGGGAAAACACCTGTTACTACCCCCTCGAAAAAATTGTTGGTAAAATACTCGTTACTACCCCCCGGTCGTCAACTTTTGGAATATGTTGGATATTTGGACACCCCCTCGAACCCTCGATTCCCCCGACAGCAAGGGGACTAGATTAAACACTGAGCAACAGCTAATACAATAATACAATACAACTGCATTTGATATCGCCCTGCTTCAGTGCTTATTTTAACTGTATAACTACTGGGACATGTCCCATTGTCCCAGTAGTTTTAGGATTTGTCTCAGTAGGCCTAGTCTTGGTGATTTTATTCCAGGTAATAATCTACCTTCCATGTTAGTTTATAATATTAAATCATTAACTAATTCTCTTCATCCCGTTGGTTACCTGATATCATGAGTGATTAGTATATATTAAAATATGTTTAAATTAATTTGTCATTTCTAAGTTTCAAGGAACCCCGTAGTCAAAGTTGAAACGCCACCAAGCAGACATTTAAAGAATGTAACTATAGTATAATAGTAGCCTATAGTTGGTCTAACTATTCTCATATTCCCGTTGGCTGACTGCAGGTTACATCGTGCAAGTGACATACCGGTACATCTCCAGGCGAGAAATCCATACCGGTAGGGAAGGGGAATGGTTCTTATATATCTATACCGGCGCTTAATTCTTGTTTTCCACTTCGACCTCTGCATAATAGCACACGTCACAAAACAACTCTGATCACAATACAATACGGTGTTGTAACTGCAGCTTTCCACTAGATCACAGTCACCCAGCCTGTCACTGACTTATTTATATAAATTATTTTGGTAGTATAGACCGTATAGTAAATCTTATAGAAGAATTTACACGTAGACACGGTTACGATTGTCTTCAGACAAAGAGAAAACGTAGACGATTGTCTTCAGACAAAGAGAAAACGTAGACGATTGATTGTCTTCAGACAAAGAGAAAACGTAGTCGATTGTCTTCAGACAAAGAGAAAACGTAGACATGGTTACGATTGTCTTCAGACAAAGAGAAAACGTAGACATGGTTACGATTGTCTTCAGACAAAGAGAAAACGTAGACGATTGTCTTCAGACAAAGAGAAAACGTAGACATGGTTACGATTGTCTTCAGACAAGGAGAAAACGTAGACATGGTTACGATTGTCTTCAGACAAAGAGAAAACGTAGACGATTGTCTTCAGACAAAGAGAAAACGTAGACGTGGTTACGATTGTCTTCAGACAAAGAGAAAACGTAGACATGGTGTAATTACGATTGTCTTCAGACAAAGAGAATACGTAGACATTGTTGCGATTGTCTTCAGACAAAGAGAAAACGTAGACATGGTTACGATTGTCTTCAGACAAAGAGAAAACGTAGTCGATTGTCTTCAGACAAAGAGAATACGTAGACATTGTTGCGATTGTCTTCAGACAAAGAGAAAACGTAGACATGGTTACGATTGTCTTCAGACAAAGAGAAAACGTAGTCGATTGTCTTCAGACAAAGAGAAAACGTAGACATGGTTACGATTGTCTTCAGACAAAGAGAAAACGTAGACTTGGTGTAATTACGATTGTCTTCAGACAAAGAGAAAACGTAGACATGGTTACGATTGTCTTCAGACAAAGAGAAAACGTAGACATGCTTACGATTGTCTTCAGACAAAGAGAAAACGTAGACGATTGATTGTCTTCAGACAAAGAGAAAAACGTAGTCGATTGTCTTCAGACAAAGAGAAAACGTAGACATGGTTACGATTGTCTTCAGACAAAGAGAAAACGTAGACATGGTTATGATTGTCTTCAGACAAAGAGAAAACGTAGACGATTGTCTTCAGACAAAGAGAAAACGTAGACGATTGATTGTCTTCAGACAAAGAGAAAACGTAGACATGGTTACGATTGTCTTCAAATAGAAAAATATACATGTATACATGGTTACGATTGTCTTCAGACAAAGAGAAAACGTAGATATGGTTACGATTGTCTTAAAGAGAAAACGTAGACATGGTTACGATTGCGAATTCAAATAGAAAAATATACATGTAGGCCCAGTGGCGTAACAACCTATATCTGGAGGCCCTTGGACACTCTAAGCTTGGGCCCTTACTCATTATATGTGTATGTACGTATATAATTGAAAATTTATATAGCGCCATTAAGAGATAACTGAGGTTAAATGTCATTACGAACGAATAGGCCTATATCACATCAGTTACCAAAACAGTGCACAGTAAACTGAAGGAGTCATCGTTGGCGCTACTGAGGCACTACTTACACAGTAATGCAATGAACCTGTAGTCTGTAGTTCCTCATGAATTTGGCTAGGCCTATTCTATCTTTCTGTTCGCAAACGTGTCTATCAATTCCATTTCGGTATTTAAGAAGCTAAAAGGAGCATTAGAACAGAAATTTGTCAGTACAAGAGCTGTTGACTCGTGGAATGGTTAGGATGATTGTACTGTCTCAGTGGACACAGTTACAGCTTTTAAAAGGAAGCTAGGAAAATTGGGCTACTAAGCATGTTCCAGATTAAATTGCAGTGGTTTTAAAACAGACTAATTGTCTTCTAAAAACTTAAAACCCTTGTTATGTTAAGTCATCAATGAACTGTATTTAAATTATGAAATTCGCGAGACGTCGCTTCTGACATCATGTAGGCCTATTATAATTGAAAAGCATATATTGACATAATGTATTAATGTGACATTTTCCATAATAATTATTGTCACAGAAAAACAGACAAAAAGTGCATGAAATTTTTCAGTTGAAAAGCTTGGGGGCCCTTTGGAACTCGGGGGCCCCTGGACTTTGTCCACATTCGTTATATAGCTGTTACGCCACTGTGTAGGCCTACACATGGTTTTGATAATCTTCACTCTTCGGACAAAGAGAAACCGTAGACATGCCATGGTTTCAATTGTCTTCTAGCTGTAGTTGATCTAATTATGTTTCAAACCTCACACTTCTAAGAGTCACTTAAATAGGTATATGTATAATAATAAAAAGCAAATTTGGTAAAATAAATTGGCTAAAATAGGCTTCATCTGGCAGCAAATGCTCTAAAATTCGTTTTCGGTCTTGACTGAGACCCTCTGGGGAGCTTACGACACTCCCTCAGAGACCCATAGTCGTGACAGACTTTGTCCCAGTAGTTAAAATCCGTTAAAATAGGCACTGCCCTTCTTCCAAAGGTGTCCAAAGCTCAGAAGTCCACACGCCTCCGCGGCGCAGATGCAATTATATTGCAGAGTAATTGTGCGCAAAGGACTTGCTCACGATGTCTACACAGTAACTGCCACGGATGACGATTTAACCCGTAGGCCTACTCTCCGCGTTACAGGTCAACCGCTCTAACCAGTCGGCCACCGTGTCACACGAGCTAAGTGATGACAGGGTAAAGATCAAAACCACTCCAGACAGACACGTTGAATGTGGGCTGACAATGGCAGACCCAAATCATTTAAATAACCAAAGCCAGCAGCCAGCTGGCATCCATGAATACGCCGTAACTCTATCGCTAATGCACTCAGTGCCGAGGTAGCAGCCAGTGATCGAACAACGTCGACGTGGTCACATAATTATCTATAAATCAAAGAAAGTCTAATTGATTGATACAATACTTGATCACACAGACCGCAATCTTCTGATGTGAGCCATCGGAATACATACGTTGCCTTTGGCAGCTTTGGTTTAGGAGATCTAGTGCAACATTTCAGCGTTTCTAACACAGATTACATGTTTTATTAGGTAGGCCTACTTATCCCATAATGTTATAATTATAATATAGCTAAATAGCTAAATAGCCTTTGGGGGGGTCCATAGTGGCGTGAAGAACAGTATTCAGCCTATCATTCGCTAGATGGCGCGTTGGTAAAATGAGATGTAGGACGTGATGGGCGCCTTGCATGTCTGCCGAATACAGTTAAATTCGACTCCTGTAATAACTTGTGATCATTCGTTCATACTGATTTGTAATCATTCTGCGTAATTGTCAGAATAAAAATATTAAACGAAGATTAATTAGCTCTAGAGAGAAGTCGACCTTATTGATGACGAAGCATGAACAATAGAGGCTGACTCGCGCTGATATAGCCTAATAATTATAGAAGCCGGCTATATATAATAATTATATATAATATATATAATATATATATAATATGTATGTAAAATACATAATATTATTATGTATTTTACATACATACCATAGACGTCTTTATAATAGCACTATTATTATATATAGGCGTCTATGATACAGACATAATTATATATTCCTGACACTATATTAGACCTGTTACCATGCAACTGTTGTCATGGCGCGGTATTGTGACGTACGTGTTATTGACGATAGGCCTATTGCATAACATCTTAATTTAATGTACATGTATCTGGTACATGCGCGTTCGGCTTAAAAAGTCAAAACTGTAGCAGTGTAACTTTCGAAAAACAAGTGCATTATAAAAAGAAAGTCACAAGTTTACTGAGACGTATAAGCAACAGTTGTTCAGGTTGTCGTAGGGCGGTAAGTAGAATGGCAGCAAAGAATGGAGATGGAGCTGATCTGATTTCGTTTGATACACCACATCACTTCGGAAAGGGAGACTGGGTCGCAGAAATTCAAGCCATGAAGGTAGACCTATACTAAGGATGTCTTCCAAATGCATATAGCCTACTGTCCTTTTCAGCCGGGTTGGGTCGGGAGCGCCCCTGAGTAGTAACATTGAAGGGGCGCTATATATGTACTGGTAGGCTATGTAGGCCTAACTCTCCGTAATGAATGAATGAATATAATGGGCTCAACAAATTTTTAATGGGCCAAAGTATAGGACTACGTATCAATTATTTAATAACTGATGAGATAAATATGCTCTTGAGTTTCATGTATTCTACAGTGTTGTTCAGTAATTCAAATAGATGTAATTGAATTACGTAATTGAATTACATGTTCTGTAATTGTAATTGTAAATGAATTACATTTTAAGTCCAGTAATTGTAATTGTATTTCAATTACAATATTGCATGTAATTTGTAATTGAATGAAGTGTAAATTACAAATTACTTTAATAAATTCAGCAAAGATGCAAGCCTGCAGTGTTTGACTCGGGCCATCCGTTTTATTCAATAAACTGCTTTGCATTATGTTTGCATGGCAACATAATTGTCAACATTATTCTATCCTTACATCCTCCAACTACCCTTTTAATCCTCTCATGAGCCTACTCCTCATCCTCTCCTTCTTATTCTGATCGTTTTCGTCTTAGACGGAGATGGATAGGTTACGTCGACTGAAACAAGAGGAACGCATAGCACTGAGTGCAGAAAACGATCTCCTTCAAAGACGACTCGACGACACTAAAAATCAGATGGTTAGTCAAACCACATTGAACCCTCTCAAGGCATTTACTAGGCAACAGTAGCACACACACACACACACACACACACACACACACACACACACACACACACACACACACACACACACACACACACACACACACACACACACACACACACACATATATATATATATATATATATATATATATATATATATATATATATATATATATAGAGAGAGAGAGAGAGAGAGAGAGAGAGAGAGAGAGAGAGAGAGAGAGAGAGAGAGAGAGAGAGAAAGAGAGAGAGAGAGAGAAAGTGTGAGAGAGAAAGAGAGAGAGAGTTCTAGCCTACGTTAGACCGGCACACACACACACACACACACACATATATATATATATATATATATATATATATATATATAGAGAGAGAGAGAGAGAGAGAGAGAGAGAGAGAGAGACAGAGAGAGAGAGAGAGAGAGAGAGAGAGAGAGAGAGAGAGAGAGAGAGAGAGAGAGAGAGGCAGACCGGTTCTGAATATCCTGTACCTATCACTTACCCAATCCTATAGCTTAAGCTATCTTGAAATGTCCATGTAATATCGGCTAACCAGCTAGCATAAGAACGATACATCCATACACCTGTACGTCCGTAGGCTCCGTAGGCCCTACGTGTAATTTATTAATAGCCTACATTAATAATTAAAACCCCATTATCAAGTAAAGCAAGCAGTTGAAATCAAGTGCTGCGCTGCTAAACAGAATGTGCTTGAAGCTCCATCGCCAAAAGAAGACGCAGATCTGGAGTACGATCATACTTGAGGTGGGGGGGGGGTAGATGGCTTAACTACATTGTCATACTGGGTACAAAAGGGACAACCATGAGTTCGTGCAGCAAAACCTCAGAGGACTGAGGACAAAGCTTCTACAAGTATTTCTGTCCTATTTACACTTGCTGCAACTGTCATTCTCAGTATCGGTACGCTGTGGCACAGGGCAACCAATGGAGTATATAATAATCAGTTTAGTTATGCAAAGTATTTGAAGTATTGGATATGCTCTACCCCAAACTGGTTTGAAGATGCGTTGGATTATCTACAGCGTCGTCGTTCGGTCGTTCTTGTTGGTTTGTTTAGAGGCTGATGAACGAAACACTGACTCAGACGACCGTCAGATATAACATGGCATTAAACGCCAACAGGCAACATAAGGAAGATCTCACACAACGACTCGAACACGAGAGAAAGATCAAAGAAAAGCTACAGACTGAAGCAAGTATCTGTCTGCCTGCCTGTCTGTCTGTCTGTCTGTCTGTCTGTCTCTCTCTCTAACTTCTTTCTCATTCTACTTCTGCATGTCTCTATGCCGTACTCTATCTCTTTCCCTCTACATGTATAGGTCTCTGTTGTTGCTTTTTGTCTCTTGATTGTATGTAGTTCTATAAGTTTCTGCAATTGTCTTGATCTCCTTTTATGTCTGTTTGTCTACAAACTTTGCTGAAACTATAATTCAGAATAACTATGTAGGTCAGACTAGGTCTACTTATAACAGGGCCTACCAGCCCTCCCTCACCCTTCCATACCACACACGATTGTAAGGGCCTACTGTTTGAACGGAAAAATTGGTTTCAGTGTTTTATGTTTCTCGATTTTATTATTTTACCAAACAAATTATGCAGAACTATGGCGATTCATAGAATATTTTAGCTCCCAGTTCAGTGCCGTGGTACCTCGCACTCCTTGTTGCAGCAGCAGCTTCTTAAACACCTCAATAACTGCTGTTTTGATTTGTTTTTCTTCAAATATCTATTTAAGAAATCCGATTTGTTTTAATTTCTATCAAATAATCAACAACACTTTAATTTTTAATTTTCAGGCGTTCTGTATTAAAAGGTTAAACCCTTAACATCTATAAATCTACTTCTTGCAACCTTGATGCCATACCTCACCGAGTTTAGTTACCTCAGGTTATCTTGCATCGCCTCAACGTACCTAGGAATGTAGTCTGGGCCTGTCTGGCTATCTTCGTCTAGGTCTCTACGTCTCGATCTCGAGACGATCTCGAGACGGTCGACTATCACAATGTTTCTGTCAGCAAAATAACCGTTCTGAGTGAAAGCAGGCAGAATCATGGCTTCTGCGATACATCTAAGTTATTACAGCAGCTATCAGTTTTGAATTTAAAGACACCTTGAGATACCTAGGCCTACCCGAGGGTATCTCGAAGTCCTCGGCCTACCTCAGTTCGATCTAATTTCGTCTCTCTCTCGTCTTGGTTTCGGAGCGGGAGGTCTCGGTTCTCGTCTCAGTCTTCGCCCCAGGGTCTCTTGAACATCCCTGAATTTAAACGAAAACTTAACAGACCATATACTTTACCCTACCCTGCCCTTCCATTACGCTTTTTTTTTATCTTACTTTACCATAGCCTACCGCACCCATAGTCATTCAAGATTAGTTAAGCGAATATAAGTAGCTCTATTGTTGCTTCCTTAGGTCGATTTGTTGACGACGGAGCTAAGATCAGCATTGATTGATCTGGAAAAGATGCAAACCGCCTCTTCCAAGCAGGAGAAGTAGGCGCTTTTACACCATTAATTGCCCAGGTGCAACGATAGGTGGAGTAGTTGTGCAAGACAGTCGCTTGTCTATCACGTGCTTATATGAACTAGTGGTCTTCAGAGTCGCCACAGTTGCCCAGTTATCCAAAAGAGCTTCCAAACACTATCGCATGATCTATGTTCACAGATCCTTTCGTTGGCTTAAAGTGCCTCAGCGTATACCCATTACAAAATTATCTCTCTTGCCACCAATGCCTTCAAAGACAAGTCTTCTTATCCTTCTTACGTTCGCCAGCTATTCCCTATTCAACTCGCTCAGACCTACTCCTTCTTCTGTATTGTTCAGTGTAAATCTCTGTCTTGTTCTGCCTGTCTGACTATGTAGTCTAGCTTCCCAGCTCTGCTCTCGTGCAATTAATGATGACTTGCTTCCACGAGCTCCAAATTTGTGTTGTCTTCAAATGTGTCTCTGACTCACACATTTCAAGACAACACAAAGTTGGAGCTTGTGAATGTGTCTGTCTACAAGACTTGTCATTTATTTTTCTTTGTCTTCGTAAGAATTGATCTAAATGAATGGTTTTATTTTGAAGGCATTCTGAAGGCGAGAAAGAAAAGTGGATAGACCTTGCCGAAGAACGCACTCATGAATTAGAAATTGCCCGTAAAATGAATCTGGCAAGTGGACCTGAATTAGCAATTACCTTATGTGTAATTGATTTGAGCTATAATGCTCATAACGACTATACTACCTATCTTTTGCCTGCATGATGTCCATTTTGCTTATGAAGCATGGACCTAATAACAATCATAACAACCTGCCACTGGACATCGATCACTAGCATCTTTAACCGTTCAGGAAATGTTTTCTGCTCGACTTCAGACACATTTTGTTCGGTGATTCACTGATTCCTAGGTATCCGTGCCAGAGCGCCCTTGTGAGCTACTTAAAGGGCGCTATACAAGTTCTCTGATACATATATACGTATACATGTATGTATGGAACATGCATAAATACATACATACATACATACATACATACATACATACATACATACATACATACATAGGCTGCATACACTAAATAAACCTTATATTTATGGAATGTAAAATCTGGAGCTCGGAGAAGTTCACATTTTATGCTAAATTGAAAAACAGATTGTCATCCTCATATGAATGATGACTATAAGTTGTGTTACTTTACTATGGGATAATGGGCCTAAGTGCTTGCTTAAGTATAGGCCTACCAAATGCGAAACGTCGAATCTATTGTGGAATGTGTAAATGAGTGTGTTGCATATACTGAACTATATCTTTGCTCGAATAACACATGAGTCTGTTTACATTTAGCTCAGTTGAATTTCACTTATTGTTTGAACTGAATGAGTTCAACTGAGTTGTATTTCTTTGCCAGGAGTTGATGGAGAAATTGAATAATTTAACTGATCAGCTGTCAAAAGCTACAACGGAGGTCAGTGTTTTCAGAAAATACTATCAAATCAGCTGATCTTATGAGCTTTAAGTTTGTGAAGATCACAGATTAATCCAAGATATATCTGGACATCACTTTGTATACTGCTACGTTTGATCGCCTTCACTATTGAAGGATAGTTTTTTAATCAATCTCTAAAGCAGTTTCAATCGTTTCATTTATTGCCTGTACTGAAAAGCCATCTTATAATTAAAAGACACCTGCCATTTGATTTTATACAGACTAGACGTAGCCTACGTGTTTTCAGGTCAAGGATATATCGTTAATACTTTAACGACGATCTGCATTGCTTCCCATTCACTTTTGGATATAGGCTACACTCTCGTCAAAATGTTAAGGACACAATCGCTGCGTATATCTGCGCGCACATGATGAACTGGCTATTTTGGCTACCTTTGTTAAAAATCAATGCGAGGCGATCTTTGACTAGTTGCTATGAAATTGTATTTTTATTCTTCCAGTTGCGGTTGTTGAAGTTGATGATGGAGGACCGAGAAAATAAGCTGCTCCGTAGTCAGAAAGACCTCGAACAGCGTTCCGGTCAACTCGACTACTATACAGAACAGTTCCGAAATCAGAAAGTCTGTTCATACACAAATATACTTTACATAGACTTGAAATGTGCTTAATTTCGCCCTATTTTCTGCAATTTGAAAAGCGGCTATAAATTCATAATTAGAAGCATAATTGATGGCATTATATCTTTAGTGATAGAAGGCCCTATATAGTTAGATAGGCCTGTAGCGATTATTTGCTCCATGTCCATACTAGGTCAGTTTCAGAGATGGCTAACTAATCGATTAGATTCTAATCGATAGGAAAAATTTCAGCAGCTAATTCTAATCGATTAGCAATTTAAATAATCCTGCCCATAATTATGTGGTCCGTTTAAGAGGAGATTCAAATCATGTGAACCCTACATGCCGTATACTCATTTTCTAAAGGTTAAACTGTAGGCTTTTAATTAGCCTATGATGTGACGAAATCTGCAGTCATCTCAGAGCAGTGAATGTAGGCCTAGTTGAGAATCTAAGGCTATGGTTAAGAGCTCGAATGGACGGAGTTGATGAAAGAAGGACGGAAGAAATTTGAGAAGAGAAAGGCAATCACATATCTGAATTTTAATGAAATTTTTCATTTTTTCCAGACTTGCAATTTATTAGCTATCGTACTATGCATTAAAACTTAAATGGTAGACGTAATGATTTATATTTAACAGGAAGAAAACATCAGACTGCAAGTTAAGGTTGAATCTTTGCACGACAGGTAAACCAATTAATTTACAGGCCTATGCACACGTATCCATAGATACATCATTTCTAAAAAAAAATCAGTGATGCCAGAACAACTTATAAGGCATGAATTGTCTGGTAAATAGGCTAGCTAAAGCACAGTCATACGGCCCTTTCTGATGCTTTAAGGCAAAATGCCAGAGCAGCATCTCAGCATATTAACTGGACTATACGGCTGACGGGATGACCATCTATTCTCTTATCTATCTACTCTGTTATTTCAATTGTAGCTAGCTATGGCTTCAACATGAGCACAACAGATGTCGCGTCTGTCAGGGACATCGTAATCGTAATTGTAAATTCTAAATTTCTAAAGCGCTACTCCGCTTATTTACGAGCGCTGCGTCATATCAGAGAGGTTGTCCAGAGCAGACTCACGTTAAGTTGTTGGAGAATATATTATGTGCGATCATAAGAAATGCAGTAATAATATTTTTTCGTTTATTCAACAATCCGGTTGACACACCGCAACCGGTTACAGTGTACAATAATGCAATTGAAACAATTCACAGGAACACAAATGACAGAAGACATCAATCTTAACTACTAACAGACAGCCTGCAATACACAGTGAGATCATCCACCTAAAAGAATAGACCCGTGACTTGAAATAATGCTTTTGTTTACAATAATCGACCACGTGATTCTGGTTTCACACAGTTTGTGTGTTTTCCGAATAACGAATAGCGAGTAGGCCTATCAGTTATAGATTCCTATTTCCTCATTTAGGCTTAGGCTTTAGATTTGCAAAAAATCATAGACCCGCCACCTCTGCATGAGCAACTTAACCACTGAATGAAAGTTAAGCCTGCAATACATTAGAGGTTCAAATTGAAATCTGTCAAACTCAGTCGGTTTATTTATAATCCGTCAGAATCAAAGATTCGCAGAATATGACGACGTCTATTCAGCGGCGGTTAACAGAAGAACAAGAGAAGAATCGAAAATCAGAGGAAAAGATTCTTCGACTGACCTCTAACATCGCAGAATACGACAGAGTAGGCTATGTTGTAGGCTAAATCCATTTTAGCATTTCATTCAGTCAGTCATTTATTCGATTGAGCGACGAGGATAAAAATCCGACAGAGGTTACAATGTTTTTAGCACTTTAACGATGAGCTGCTTTTGGTTTCCCAGTCAATAATATTACGCTATCGTCGTTAAGTTGTTAACTTGTTATGTAGGCCTAATCGTAATTGTAACTGCATAGTTATGTAGCGCCTTTAAATAAAACTGTATAGGCCTAGAGTCCTTTCCGCTCTGACTACATTAAGACTACGATCAAATAGAATGGTCTTCACTGGTTGACGAAATAGAGGCAGAGAAAAGACAAGTTTAGGAGGCTCACGAGACGGGCTGCATGCAGTCTGTTCCCGGGTGAAGAACCAACCAACCACGGCCAAGCTATACCACGTTGAAGTAGGACATGGAGGGACAACAAACGCCTTGTGTTGCAAAGGAAAGAGATCTGCGCCCATGTACGGATGCCACTGAAATACGTAACTGGCTATGTATGATAGGATGGATCGATGGCATGGCTACGCCTAACACATCAGCCTTATAAGGCTATAATACATCATCGGTGCTTCTTCGCATATATTGCACCTTAATCATGATAGCCCACATGCGTTGCTTCGTCTTTTGGACAGTTTGTCTCTTATTGTGCGTTTATGCAGTTAGACACAAAAGAAACAGCGATAGCGTCCATTATTGATCATTATTGGTTTTTAATCAGATATTTATATCCGAAAATTTGTAAATTCAGTTCATCGGTAAATGGGAGAGGATTGGTCTTCTTGAAGAATAAAGACTATCCACAATGATTAGCAGATATAATGATGTATGGTCTACGACAGTGTATACCGTTAGCGACATGACGGGCTGTATAAAACTGTGCCGTATAAGCTTTAGTATTGCTTATAATTATGTTCACTAGAATTAGTCAGATGTTCATGGGTTGAGTTTGATGTAATTGTTTTGATCAGTTGAAGTCGAGCCTTGAAGAGAAGATACGAGAGCAGAGGGAGACGATCGAAGGACTGAGGGACGACGTCAGGTTCGCCCAGAACAGAAGGGAGTTGACACTGGACGAATTACGTTCAGCTCAGGGCGTCTGGGCCAACAGGCAGACCGAGGTTACGTCACTCAGACTGGCCCTGGAATCTGCCAACAGCGTCAGTATAATTATAGGTCCTTAACTTATCGTTAATTCCTTCGCTCTTTCGACTAGTCATCATTCATTCTTTATATAGATCGTTCGTTCATTAGTTCGTTCATTTATTCACTCATTCATTATGTATTAATTTCAAACATTCGCATAGATTATCTGTGGAAACTACAATTAGTCGCCATATAGCTAGCAATCGTGACCTGAACAGAGATGAGCCTTAACAGTCCAGCAATAACTTGGCCTTAAAACAGACCATGCACAGTCACCACTGTTACAGTAGTAATTGTCGTTCTCGTAACATAAATGTAAATGAACATTTATTTAGCGCCCCTTCAAGATATCTACTCAGAGACGCTCTGGTAACCACTGGGCCCTGGCTGTGTATAGTGTACTACAAGTGCAGTCATTTTTCAAGGCAAGGTATGGCAATGTAAGATAAGCCAATTGTTCTATTGTTGCATACTTCTTTCAGCATTACGCCTTAGACTTGAGGTGATACGATTGAAAAATATTTCGACCGAAGACCGAAGTGCAACTAAGGTTTACACGACAAAACCATCCAGAGTGGTAAAAAACGAAGCAGAGTCTTGCAGAGATCCAGTAGGCCTAACTAGGCGTACGTAGTTTTTTGCTGGCTGCTTAGCTTCACAAAGAATCTGTGTAGAGCAGAGTAGTGTTTTGATAACATAATATTTTCTTAAATTACCTTTAAGTCGAAATCTGGTCTCGAAGCGGAGCTGCTGGACACGAAAAGACTGGTGGAGAGACAGTCAAAGAAACTGGAAGATGTCCAGAAGCGGAACGTTGAACTGCAGCAGAGGCTGTCTGTAGCATCCAGACGGCAATCCGTTGAAACACTTGGCGGACGAACAGCCAAAGAGACAGCTAGCTACGTCATTTACGACGCTAAACTGGAAGGCAACGAACAACGATCGCCATTCGATGACGAATACACAGGAAAGGTAATAAATAGGGCACAAATAGAAATAAGACTAAACCTCTTATCAGACTTATTCAACAAATTTTTGATCATCGAATCTATTAAACAATTCCAAATGAATTAGATTTACATTGCAATAACAAAGGCAGCAACAACTATTGTTCCAAAATAAGCAGCAACAAAGCAATAATGATAAAGATAATGAGAATAATATTGGCATGTGTCGTCGTTGGCAGTGTGTAACGGAGGTAGGTGTTCGTCGACTAAATGAAGAAAACGTTTTCTGGCTGTCGTCTGCTTTCGAAGAAGAAGGAGCAAAGAGGAACGCAGGCATGCTGAAGGCGCAGTCGCGCAACTCTGATATGGTATGCTAACTAAAAGCATTTGATAATTAATCTCTGACTATGAGATGACTATCAGCAACAGTGACAGCTACCGCAACAATAGCCATGACAATGACAAAGTTTGGGTCTCTAGAGGTAAATATGCATCTGGCGTTTAGGCATCTTTGAGATGTTAGTCAAGGACCATTTATTATAAGGTCGTGGCAGCCCTAGGCCCAGTATCATGAGGTACGAGTTATCTCCACTAAATGACATAAGCGTTAACTCGTACCTCGCGTTCAACTAGCCTAGGGCTGCCGCGACCTTATAATAAAATGGTACCGCGTTCAAAGTGTTAAGAGACGTCGAAACAAGGCTAAGAGCAATAAAAAAATTATTGGTAGAATTATATTAACCCACAGAACATACAAATCGGAAACTATCGAGCTTTTATAAAAGGGATTAAAAGAGTAATAAAATAATTTGTTCGACAGTATATTGTATCAAGCATTAATAAATTAGACAGTTAGATGAGAAGCATGGTCTCTTAATATTAAGCTTTTCATAAACACGTAGGCCCTATATAGTGACGTTGCTTAGTGAAACGGTTTGAATATAGAGTAATTTGGTAACCAGTTTAGCCTGTTTAGATATAAGGCTAATGCCATATTCTGGTTGTGAGTTTAAATTAAATATTAAATGACTTAATCTTATGATGTTTTTGTAGCAGCGGCCAGAGTTTAAACTGTCATTAACTGAAGTCAAGGAGGCTGTCTTTAAACTGGACGAAGCCCAGCAGAGGTCAGTACAGGCCTAGATATTATGAAGGCCTAGGTCATTTATGCTAATCGAAAATGACCCAAATCCTGTCAATCAAATAAAAAAGATGATTCTACTTCTAGGATGGTTAGAGTCGCCATATTAGACTTCATATTTAGCAAATAATATGAACTTCCTAATAACGGGGTCTTTTACGAGCCTGATGTTACATTTATTAGACGTCATGGGCTCATGGCACCATACGTGTTAGCCTTCAATCTGGTCTAAAGAGTCGCAACAACCATTCGGTGATCTGAGTCACACTCCAGTCTGCGTGGGACTCTAGTAACTCTACAGTTAGCAACTGCAATTGGGTGATGATCAACACCGATGGAAGAAAATATCAAACCACAAACCACAAGGGGTAGCCCTAAAAAAACTCTCCGGATTTGCACGAAACCCGCAACCCAGCCTGAGCAGGGTGGGTTGGGCAGCTGTCCCCTTGTGCTCCCGTGGCGACGCTAACTAAGTCTCTACATTATGTTGCCGTTTTACGTGGCATTTAAGCCCACAATTATAATGAATTATTATCACCTCCGTCGCGTTCAACTCAGTTATATTAATTAAACTCAGTCGCGCATATTTTCCTGATCAAATGTTAAGTAGGCCTATAGCCTAGTTTGCACAGTTAAATCTCGTTGTCGCAGTGGCTACATTTTTACAACTATAGGAATGCAATTTAAACCAGTTCTACGATTTTCGTTCATGCAAATTGCCAAATTGGCAAGTTATTATTAAAACGTTACGGTGTTAACTATTTTCTCCATCCACTGGTTTAGTTATCTTCTTATATAGAGCTCAATGTAGTCCACTTGTAGCCTCCTCCGTAGAAGCAAATCTGCTTAACAAAACTATTTCGTATTAACTCAAGTACTCAACATCAGCACTACGGCGAGGACGTAACTGCTACACTCAGACCCAACGACCTTATATAGCTCAGACCAGCAGGGGCTCTGCATGGCTTAAACCCGACTAGCGAATAATATCGGTATATGCTCGACGAGGTCTTTACGCGCTAAGCCTGAATGCCATAATTTTATAAATAAATAAGTCGAGCCCAGAAGCGTGTTTCTGGCGTCCAACATCTTAACATTTATGCATCTTCCGTTTTGATGACTATATAATTATAACGGTTTAAATGTATTGCCAGTCAGTATACGACTGACCCGGGCCATGAGCACTGAACCTAAACGACATTTAAAAAAACAACCCTTAGTGATCAAGTGTCTGTTATTTATGCCAACAGACACGGACTAAGGCTTCGATTTCAAGGTGTCTTAAATTCAAAACTGATAGCTACTGCAATAACTCAGATGTATCGCAAGAGTCATGATTTTGCCTGCTTTACTCAGAACGGTTATTTTGCTGACAGAAACCTCGCTCTGGCAAAGAACGTGACGACAGTAAAAGAACAATTGAAACAGGCAAAGAAGAGAATCAAGGTACCCTATACTCTAGAACACGTCATATTATTTAGTCTGATTCAAAAGGTTTCCTATAATGCAGCTACATGTATATGTTTACATGTACATAGCGCCTTCCTTTGTCATGTGAAAAAGACTACTGCAAGGTCCAATGTAGGCCTACTCCAAGGTCTGATTAGCTTCAACAAAGGTTAAAAATCTCCTACTGAAGCTTCATAATATATCGAGCGTCGTATGTAGTCCTCGATATAGGACCCTACCATAAACTCATGATGACTTAGCTGAACCACCATCTTTCTGCAGACAGAAATTCCGGGCCACTATAGGCAGAGCAGTCACGGGCCCCTAACTATCCTTAGACTCTATGAGACATTTTTTTAAACAAACTGAAATAATAATAGTGCGGGTACAACCCTTCAAAATTATATTTATTTATGCAACTATTGTAGTTAAGTGTCTGTAAAATTATATTTTAAAAGGCATAAATCATAAACGTTGTATAACTGATTATTATATTTCATCAGTTGATTGCTGGGCCCAACCCGGGCCCCTAAAAGTCGCCGGAGCCCTGGGTTTTTGCCCCCCTCTGCGCCCCCTCTCGGCGGGCTAGTCTGCAAACCTATATATATTATATAAGCTATATCGTTGATTAATCCCATTAGGATTTTTCACCTGGTCCTATGTAGTTATGCTCTGCTAGACTTCCTGGTTTTCCAAAGAAGATCTGTGAAAATTCATGACATATTTGGCTTAATTCGCCAATTCTGTGATATCTACAGGAACTCGAAGAATCTGTGACCAAAAAGAGAAGTGGCTTAGAAAGCAAAGACGACTTGACTATTAAACAGGTATTTTACTTTCTATGCATTCTATGATGAGTAGCCCAAACCATTCATGCTTCGGCAGTCACCACATTCTACTCTTTGACAAATTCTTATAAGCGTGGTGTCTTTATTCTTGCTTTAGTCCAAGGACTTAGGCCCTACCGCCTGTTGATGTCAGTTGCAAGCCTCAGTAAACTTCTTCATCGTTTGCTGTCCTGCGACAATAGGCTCCTCCAAGGCTCCAAATGATCTGAAAACCTGCCACTGCCCCCGCTGCCTTTGTTATTCTTCTCCTTTTCTCTTTTGGGACAGTGATTATCCCGGTTTAAAACTTAAGATGCATGGGTCTGATGAGACAGGTTGCCACGGTCGAGAGCACGTTTCTTTAGCATGCAGGGGATGAACTCATGAACATGAGCAAAAGCAGACGCCTCGTGCGGGGAGAAATTAATGATTTCTGTTATGGTTGGACCCGCGACATCAAAGCACTCTTTCAGAATAAATAGGTGTAAGGATCGTGTCAAGAAGACAGCTTTTATTAGGTGAAAAAAGATAAGTTTCCAAACCTCTGCAAGAGTTTATTTAGGAAAGTCGTCCATTTTGTTTAGTAATGTATTAGAATGAATTAAGGGGTCTATGGGATGATGAAAGGGATAAAATATTACTTATTACTCACACTGTTGGACACTGCCTGCCTGTTCAGCCTATCCATGCACTGTAATCTTCTCGTCATATCAAATTCCTCCACATTTTTCCAATTTATCAAGCGCGCCATTCTCTCGCAATAACCTATTATTATTATTACTATTACTATTATTATTATTATTATTATTATTATTATTATTATTATTATCATCATCATCATCATCATCATCATCATCATCATCATCAAACAACATCATCATCATCATCATCATCATCATCATCATCATCATCATCATCATCATCATCATTGTCATCTTTATTGATGATGATGATGATGATGATGATGATGATGATGATGATGATGATGATGATGATGATGATGATGATGATGATGATGACTGAAGGCAGGTCCATTGGCTTTTACGCCACCCGGGGATGAGATGAGTGAGGTGGTTTCCCGAACGTTGCCTTCCTCACAGACAATTGTGGGCGAGCAACTTGTCCAAGATCGCTACGCAATGGCTTAAGGTAGATTCGAACCTGCGACCCTCCGGTCACAAGGCATAGAACATACCGCAATACCACCACGTCCCACATTATTATTATTATTATTATTATTATTATTATTATTATTATTATTATTATTATTATTATTATTATTATTATTATTATTATTATGGTAATATGCCCCTGTCTTTCTTTGGTGTTGCTTGTTCAGTTGGAGATCCAGTGCCATTCGTATCAGAAGGCATTAGCCTCTGAAATCGACGCCAAACTCAAAGTCGAAAAAGAACTAGTCAACTACAAAGTGAGCAACAACAAAGGATTACAAACAGCAAAGCCTAGGTCTAACTGATATCTAAGGAAATAGGCAAAACTATCTGCTGGAGATGTTATACAAGTATGCTCATGTACGGAGATAAGCTGGAGATTAGTTCTACTGAAGTTGCCATTGTCTAGAACAATCGAGACTAAAATTAAGATGTTATTTATATACGATCGTCATTCTTCGTCTCCAGAGCAGATCTGACAAGGAAATCTGAATTTCATTCATTCATTTCAGATATTTATATAGCGCCCCTTCAAGATTTCTACTCAGAGGCGCTCCCGAGTATACAGCGCGGACACTGAATCGGAGTTTCACGCCGAAGTGCATGAGCAATTGCGAGTGAAGGACTTGCCCAGGGTCCCTACGCGGCGGCTAGAGGTGGATTCGAACCCGCAACCCTCCGGCTGCAAGGCACCAAATATAGGCCTACCCCTCGAGGTGGATTCGAACCCGCAACCCTCCGGCTGCAAGGCGGCAAATATAGGCCTACCCCTCGAGGTGGATTCGAACCCGCAACCCTCCGGTTGCAAGGCACCGAACATACCTATACACCACCGCGTCTTCAGTCAATTGCGAACAAGAATTCTTTGGTTTTAAGTAAGTAAGTAAGTGTGTGAAAACCGGAAGTTTGATAGTTTTTATGCTATTCCAGCATCACTGACTGCAAAGACCTTCTTTGGTTTAATTATACACTTATTACCCACGCACGATTAATACATCTGTATCAAAGGCAGTTTTAGCGGGAACCAGTGGGCGAACAAATGCGACGTCTTCGAGAAGCGCCTTCTAGAACTACTATACCGACTAGTTTCAGTTTAACGGCACTGTGTGATATCAAGATCATTAGCGTCGCCCTCCTCCTCCCTCATCCAGGCTTGGGACTGGCACTGTCAGAAAGCGAACAGTGGCGGAGTTGCGCCTTCTAGAAGTTTTCGCATGTGCTTTATAAATGCCAAAGCATAATATATTCTTTTGCTGCTAAAGTTGATGATGAGATGGGGAGGAGGTAGACGACAATATTATGAAGACGACGATCAATCAATCAATCAATCGTTTATTTGTAGCCAAACAACAATAAACAATAATATTACAAATCAGATTGCACTTTTAAGTATGGATAGTTGAATGCCACAAGGGAAGGCCGTGAAGGGATCAAAGATCCCGCTAAGTAGGGACACCTCTATATAATTTCAACAGAATATGTGGCGACCGAAAGATGCTTTACTTAGTATAACAGTTGTTGACTTGATTAGCATAAAAAATCTTAACTAACCTTAACTAATTTAAACTAAATATCAAAAGTAATGAGTACATAATGAGTGGGAAGTGTAGCTAAACACATAGAAATAAAAGATTAATAAGATGATAAGGGTTATGGTTATGGTTATAATGTTGATGATTACCTGGAAAATCCTTGCTATTTTACTGCAGAATAACATTCAGAAAGTCTACGTACAGAAGTCGGAAATGGAGTCCGTGGTGGATAAGGTGAAAGCATTCAGCCAGGCCGAGGTCAGCGCACGAATGGAAGAAGTGTCTGCCTACCTCAAGGAACAGATGAGGTCAAAGGAAACACTGGAAAGACTTCGTAGCTCCAATGAACTGGAAATCCGGAGGTGCCATGTGAGGGAAAGGGAAGAATTGCAGGCAAGTTCATTTGCGTCATTTCGTAATCGTAATCGTAAACTTCAAACTTCTAAAGCGCCACTCGAAAGTCACGCGCTGGGCACCAGCTTATTCACGAGCGCTGCGTCGAGTCAGAGGGGTTGTCCATAAGGGAAGTACGAAGGAGGTTCGAGTCCAGTTGCCAGTGGGTCAGAGAGGGCAGAGTATAGCATGCTTTCCGGAGGATGGCAACTACATGTAATTTGTGAAAGAAGGGTAATTTGTGAAAGGTTCATGTAATTACTATAGTGAGTGATTTCTTATTCAAGAGGTTGTCCCTTGTATGCCACCGAACAAGACGATCTAAACTGCGATTTCCCTTAGGCTACTTAACAGCAAAAGTAAGCATCAAGACATACTGCTTTAGTTAGGCCTATTACTTCACGTTGACGTAAGCTTATATATGTGATCATACACATGTATGATCTATAAGCCTATGCATGTTTATGAATACATAATTTATATAAATATATTATATATATATGATATATTTGCGATCAGTGTGAACTGTCGAGAATGCGAAAGTCGAATGTCCAGCTGATTGCTGAGAAAGGATCGTTGGAACTGGAAGTGATGAAGCTGCAACGGATGATGATGATGATGGGAGGAAGGGAAGCAAACGATGCACAGGAGGCACCGATGGGGTCACAGAGGTCGATGCCAGTGATCTGCGACAAAACGAAGTGCGTCTAAACAAAACCTTTATACGTCTAAATATGTTAGCATAATAATAATTATGATAATAATATTCGTTTATTAATTCACACTGGCGAGTACACTGTAGGATTACATGATATAGGAGTAACAGATGATAACAAGTTTAACAGGAGTCGTATTTAGCTGTATGGCAGCCTGCAAGGCGCCCATATGTCGTATACTGCTCATTTTACAGTCGCCCCTAGGGTGTGGAAGGCTGAGCTAACCTTATGGAGGGAGGCTAGCGGGTATCGAACCCGCGTCCTTCTGATCTTCGTACCAGCGTGTTACCATTGAAACATCTCCCAGCCCAAGAGTGGTTCAATGGCACGAGATCGTAAAAGAGAGGAAGGCAGATGTATACAGGCAGGGAGGAGGAGGGAGGGAGGAAAAGAGAGCATGGCTAATAATCATTGCACAATATAAAATTATGCAATTGGTCCGAAATAGATCTCCTGCAGTGACTAAGTCTAACTTCCTAAGCCTGTGCCATATTCGTTGTAGCTGATGAAGTCTAAAAACGTGTTTTAGGTCGTCTCATCGGGACGACGGTGTCGGTGGCTGCAGAGTCAAAGAGAACGGTGATGCAGAAGACAATCGTCTGAGTCACAGGGCAGAAGGAGGAAGAGGCGGAGGAGGCGGAGGAGGAGGAAGAGGCGGAGGAAGAGGAGGAGGAATGGACTGTAGTCTTCTTCCTATGGCATCGTGTGATTCATTCGCTCAGAAGGTTGCCTTTGATCTCGACAGAAGCATTGCCAAGCATCTCGAGAAACGTAAATCCTACAACATTCTCTCGCCTAATTCAATCCATGTTGTCTTGCCGCAATCTTAAAAGTAATAAAGCTTTGTATTCAAAGACAGGCATCGCTGGCGTTAATATTCAAACAGCATTATAAACAAGACTGAAGTTTTGACCTAAACCCATTCGATACAGAATTACTTGGCTCAATGCAGTCGTTGTGCTTCTGCTGTTGTTAGGTGAGGCTTTTTGAGCACTCTCATGAATCGGTAAAATCTTTCGTAACGTCTGTGACAAACATTCAGATTTCATTTTCACTTCCTTGATAAAAGAGAAAAAAATTAACCGAGCAGAATACGAGTATACTACTTAAGCTAGTAAGGAAGTAATTTATTAAGTATATCTTTTCATAGGCGTAAACTTGTCGAAAATATTGGGAGGGCCCATTGCCCTCACTCCCCTCTCATCCCCATTCGTATGTGACGGGAGGTGAGGGGATGGGGTTCTGGGTGCGCTGCAAGCTCTCCCAGTGGGGTCGGGGCGAATCATTTTAGGTCCTGCGATGACCGTATAATTGTATGGTTTGCATAACATTGTAGAGACTGGCGTGAGGGTGCTCGATAATTTAGTGGTTAGCGCGCTGGACTGTCAATCGAGAGGTCGGGATTCAAATTCCCGCCAGGACAGAAATTTGGTTTGAGATTTGTGTTCCACCAGCACCCTCTAGCCAACTCAGCTATAATGAGTACACTGAGTATGCTACACAGGTCCAGAGTCTGCCAGAGATATTTCCCAGGTCAATCAATCAATCAATATACTTTTATTGTTCACCATAACAGTTTAAACATAAAGGTAGACAGTCTTGTACATTCAGTGACAATGGGTAAACCCAAAAGAACCAAAGGTTCCGCTAACAGGGTCACCTAATACAAATAATCATTAGATAATCATATTTTCATCATCTTATGCTATACAAATACATGTTAACTTTTGTACGCAAGTTATGTGTTCATTACAAGAAGTCCGAAGTTATTCATTCAAGACAAACAAACAAAACAAAAAAACAAAAAAGAAATCGCAGCATGCAATGCTGATGGAGACACACAATACGCACATGTCCTTAACAACCAAACTCTATGTGACCTAATTGGAGCCATAATTAAGCTAATATCGAGGCCTACTTCAATACATAGATGCACCTATAAACTGTCTCCGGTAGCTAGTGCAAAGCAAGTGTCCGTAATTCATTCAATATGCCTACACATAAATAGGCAAGAGCTAGTGCAAAGCAATCGTATAATTCATTCAATACACACAAATAAATAGGCAAAGGGCACAGAACGCACCTATATGCCCAATAGCAAATGAAGCAACATTAATGCAATTACAGCTGTAGTTTTTATACCCAATTAGACATACAATACACCTTTAATCTGTTTTTAAACTGGTGTATTGTTGGGAGAACAGTGATTTCAATCGGTAAGGAGTTCCAAAGCATCGGTCCATATATTCTAACACTGTGTTGCCTAATATTTGTTCGCGTGCTTTGTTGGTGGAACTTTTTATAAGAACGCGTTAGGTAACCATGGACCTCAGAGTTTGTACGAAACCAATGACCAAAGCCTACAGGTAATAGGTGCATATGGCACTTATACATAAATAGCCCCACTTGCAATTTGTTTATGCATTCAAAGGGCAATATATCCAAGTCCAGAAATAAATTTTTAGTATGTGCCCTGAAGGGAGCCTACGAATGGGGATGAGAGGCCATATCAAATGATACAAATGATTCTCAAGGCACGTTTCTGCAGAGTTGTCAGACTGGCTAACCGAGATCGATAGGTTGATGCCCATGTAAGATTGCAGTATGACAGATAGGGATATATAAGTGAATAATATAAGTTTACAAGTATGTGATGAGGCAGGAAGTGCCGGATCCGAGAAATTATACCGATGTTTTTAGCTATTTTTTAGAGATATCTGTAATATGTTCTTTCCAGCATAAAAGTTCATCTATAATTATGCACCCCAAGAAATTTAGCAGACGACACTCTAGTAATACCCTGTTTGTCAATATTAACAGATATTTTATAATCATGATTAAGAACTTTTTTTGCTTCGAACAGAATAGGATGTAATTAGTTTTTTCAAGGTTTAGTGATAGCTTATTTGCTTTGAACCATTTATCCACCTTCTCCAATTCAGCGTTCAGCTTATCGACTAGTTCAGTAAGAGAGTTATTGGACATAAATACATTGGTGTCATCAGCAAACATGATGAACTGAAGTAAAGGTGAAGTATTCGAGATATCATTAACGTATATTAAAAAAAGCAATGGTCCCAATATAGAGCCCTGCGGCACGCCACATTTGATGTCTAGTAGCCTATATGCGATACTTGTCCATTATATAAGACACGTTGCCTTCTGCCCTTTAGATAATCCCTGAGCCAGTCTAGACAAATCCCCTTACACCGTAATGTTCCAATTTTTTAAATAAAATATCATGATTAACGGTGTCGAATGCTTTTGATAGATCGAAGAAAACACCTATGGAAAAAAGGTTATTATCTCTGGCTTCAGTGATCTTGTCGCACATTTCCATAACAGCCATATATGTCGAATGCCCTTTACGAAAACCGTACTGACCGTTGTACAAGATATTCTTCATGGTTACATATGACATTAATCTTCCATATATGATTTTTTCGAAAAATTTTGAGAAATACGGTAGAACCGATATAGGCCTATAATTGCCCAGCTGCTGCCTATCGCCATTTTTAAAAATTGGGATTACTTTGGCAATTTTTAGACTCTCAGGGACGACCCCCGAAGCAATAGAACAATTTATTATTTCTGCTAAAGGAATCGAGATAGCGTCGATAGAAGATTTGGCGATTTTTGGGTCAATTTCATCCAGTCCCATACTGTGTGTTGTATGGAGCTCTTTAGCAATCAGTAATATATCAGACGGCGACGTAAGTTCAATGCCTATGGAGGAGACCATAGGATTTTTTAAGTAATCCTGAAACGAGGTTTCAGTGGTAGGTATTTTTGCCGCTAATTTAGCTCCAATCTCAGTGAAAAATTCATTAACCCTATTAGCTATAAGATATTTATTTTTAACTTCAACACCGTCAATAAAAAAACTGTCTGACATGGTAGTGGAGCCCTTACCGTGAAGAAGTGTTTTAATTATTCGCCATGTTTTACTCAGGTCGTTTTCACAATCGATAATTTTACGAGCATAAAATTGTCGCTCCGCCTCCTTGCAGATCTTTTTGAATTTATTTCGGTAGATTACAAACTTCGTTCTGTTTTCCATTGAGGGGTTTTTAAAGTACTTTTTATATAATCTCGATTTTTTCTTGCAAGATTTCAGTAGGGCCACAGTCATCCAGGGCTGTTTAATTTCATCTCTTTTCTTTGGCTTGTAGACTTTTTTTCGAAAGACTGTTCATATAATAGTTTATATTTATCAATAAATACTGTGTATGCTAGGTTTGAGTCTCCCTGGTCGCAAGCCTTATAGACGTCGGACCAATCTATATCACACAGTAGGTTATTAAATGAACTTAGTGTATGCTCACTAACAATTCTTTTCACATATGCCGGAGAGGTTTTTATAAGTAGCTGTTGAGTTTGTATTACAACATAAATAGGCAGATGATCTGACAGATCGTCTATTACTATGGCAGATTCTATGTTTTCAGTCAGTGCATTAGTGAAAATATTATCAATTAAAGTGGCACTGTCCTGTGTTATCCTAGATGGTCTTAAGATTGTTGGCATAAAGCGATGCGATGTTAGTAGGTTAAAAAACGTACGAGTGGGGACATGAGAGTTAGCTTTAAGTAAGTCTATATTGTAGTCCCCTGCCAAGAAAATATATCTTTTAAGCGAGATAAATGAGATAGAAGTATGTCCAACTCGTGGTTAAACACATTGAGGTCACATCCTGGGGGTCTATAAATAACACCTAACGTTCGACCCTGCCCTACTAAAAGCTTAATTTTGACAAATAAACACTCGTAAGCGCCAGTTTTAGTCGTTGCCCAATCCGCTTTAAGCGCTTGAAATTCCACTCCCTCTCTAATAAACAGGCCCACTCCTCCTCCTTTCCCCTCAATTCTACACCTATGAACAAAAGTGTATCCTGGCATATTTATACAATTCACTATGTCCTCTTGCAACCAAGTTTCCGTTACAGCTAGGACAGTTGGCTGTACTATAGATAATAGAACATTTATTTCAGATACTTTATGCAGCAAGCTCCTGCAGTTTATATGCAATATCGAAAAGGATTGGTCATCATGTTCAAGTTTTACACCAATTTCCTCAGCGCATACATAATTACTGTTACATAACTTTACACAATTATAGTAGTTGATGTCAGGGTCTATTTCAGGGTTGTTAATAACAAAGGAATTTTCAATATATTCATCGATAGGGTTAAAGACTTGTTCATACGGTGCATCTGAACTAACAACATTCCTAGGATGAGTCTCTGCTCCTTGGGTTTCTACTAGGTCATGCACATTGTCCAACGAAGTCCTATTAGCAGCCAGGTTCATACAAATCGTACGCTTTAGCAAATCAACAGGTGCGCACAATGCATCCCCCCAACACTATCACACGACGTATCTAAACAGTCAGAGTTGTCCATTTAAACCCCAAACAGTAAACAACACGTATACAAAGCAAGAGGCTTCGCTGATGGTCATGACTCATGACCTAGCAGTTCAGGCCCCGTGCACCAGCCTGCACCCCGAGGGCCGAGGCATATCAGCCCCAGAGCCCTTGAGCGTCCCGTTGTAGGGTTAAAGGTCGGGCAGACAGAGCTAGTCTGTCTGAGCGTTCCACTGGCAGTGATCCTCAAATGCACACTTATGGCAGGGCACAACTACTTACATGTACAAGATCTTTCCACTCACAGGTCGGCCCAATACGGGGGTCATGAATATGCGTGAATCGGAGTGGGGCGCTGTGACATCACTGGGCCACTCGACCAGCGCAGCTGTCAGACACCAAGATCCTTCCACTCTTGGTCAGACACAGCTTTAGCCACCTGTTTATGCACACGGCTTACCAGTCAGTTGACAGTCAACTGACTGGCATACAAGTAATAAGTATACATAATATTTCTTTTACAGTCAACTTATCATTTGCGTGTCCATGTTTTAGAATGCAGGTCCTGCAGACAGGCACTCCTATATTCAACTGAAACAAGTTAAAAAAAGTTATATCCGATAGCTAGCTAGCTACTTACTACTGCTTAATGTTTCATAGGCCTACTACTAAAAAGCTGGTAGGCTAATAAACTAAACTCATATATTTTGAAATTCGAGATTGCATTTTTAGTGTAATTTTTTTTAAATGATTCTACATGTATTGAGCCATTGTGTTTCTTTTTGTAGGGAGAGGGGTTTTGGGATTGTTGACATAATTTCTTATGTCAATGTTTGACAGTTGTTGATAAGAGGGGGAGGGGTCAAAAACTGCCTAAAAGTTGTTGACATAATTAATGGACGACCCCTAATTTGGTTATTATATTTTAATTTTGATCATTTATCTCCTTCACTCCTTAAATACGATGTACTTTCTAGTCGTGATAGAATTGTGACTAATCTTTTATGTTTGTTATGTTGTATTATGTTGGGAACAATAACACTGAATCGAATTGAATTGAATAACAATTTAGCAAAAATTAAAAATATCTAATGTGCAAAGATTCTATTGTCGACGTGTAGGCCCTAATTGTTATATTTAAAACTGCACTCTTGTGGTCTACTGACTGACAGCTACCTACCTAACAATTTCCTAACAACTGGCTACCTAAGAACTAACCACCTAACTAACTACCCAACTACATACCTTAATAATAACCTAACTAACTACCTAAATGAGAACTACTTAACTAACAACTAACTCCATAACTAACACCTACTTAACTAATCATCTAACTAGCCACGTAACTAACTAGCCAAGCACCCAACAAACAAACTAACCAACCACCTACCAAACTAATTAACTAACCAGCCAACCACCTATCTACATAACTAACCAAACAACCATCTACCTGGCTACCTACCAAACTAAACAAACAACCTAACTAACTAACTAATTAATCAATCACCTGCGTAATACTAGCTACACTGAAGACTTATACTGAATGAGTCTGACCGAGTGGCCCAGTGGCGTCAGAAACACCCCACACCGAGTTAATGAGCCTCCCAGTACAAGCTAGGCCAACCTGTTAGTGGAGGAATCTTGTTACATGTAGCTGTGTCAAAAAGTCGAACAATGGAGAATACAGTACTTAATGGAAAACTCGAGGTTTATTTTAAGAAGATTAGCCTACTATAGCTCTGTATTTAAGTATAAAGCATCCGTGTGACAAATGTTCACCTATTTAGCTGAACCAAACTATTGTTATCTGGACTTTACTGAAATTGCACTTTCTTCATCATCATCTTCTTCTTCCTTCCTGATGTCAGCCATTTGGCAGCAATGTATACTTGACCTAAATTATTGATCTCCAAACTTGCTCCTTTTAATCGCTTCTAATGAAGAACAAGATCATCGTTTTATCTGTTTTATTCAGGAGTGTAGGACATTATCCCCCCCGGACATTATCCCCCCGGACATTATCCCCCCAGGGTAGGACATTATCCCCCCCAGTCTAAGATATAATCGTATTTACATTTTAAAAGTCTTCCCTATATACATGGTCAATCAGATGACCGCTGCCATTCGTTATTTGTAATTTTAATTATAGAAGTGAATGACATTAACAAGTCTATCGGTTAAGAAATGAACGACATAAATTCGTCTAAATGACACTAACTAGTCTTCACTTTATAACTTATTCACCGACTGACACTAACAAGTCTTCACATTGACCGCCAGGTACGAGTCAACTCGTACTTGAATGGGATTGCCGAGACGCCAGGTACGAACGAGTTAACTCGTACTTCAAATATATGCTGCCAATCAACGCTGCCTCTTGTAATGATAGCTCACATTTCGAGTCTGGCCCTGGCTTGTCGACGCTTTTCGACAGGGCTGACGCGTGTCAAATTTACGTCAGGAATGCCTCGTGTCAAATTTACAATAGGGCTGTCGGGATTAAAATGTTCTAGAGGGCTGTGGCGTACTGCTAATAAATGGTCTGGCGGTCAAAGTGTTTCGTACTGCTTATGAACTGAGCGACATTAACAAGTCTTAAGTTATATACATATATACATATATATATCCATATATATCTATATATATATAGGATAACATATGTACATGTATATATAAATACATATATATACAAACATACGTATAAATATGTACATATACATATATTTACACAGAGGGGGGATAATGTCCGGGGGGATAATGTCCTACGCAAAATCGGGGTGGATAATGTCCGGGGGGGATAATGTCCGGGGGGATAATGTCCGGGGGATAATGTCCGTTCCCCTTTATTCAGAGGCAGTAGAATGCATTCTAAACCTAACTGGCCTGAACTCGTCCATTGCAACAGGCTTAATACCTCACGATCGAGGAACGTACGTAAATTAGGTGGACCTGAATTTTAGTCTACACTCAGTTAAGTCTCTTTCTTTGTCTGCTTTGTAGCTGGGCAATTGGATTCAGTGAATGGAACAACAGGGAGCTGTGGCCATTGACGCAATACTTCTGGCAGAACCGAACAATGAAAACTCAGAATCTATATAGGCCTACTTGTGACTTTGTAGCCAGATTAGTTTTAGGCTAATTAATATAATTTATTTATAGCAGAATTTTCTTAACTTAAATGACGTGTAAATTGTATATTAAATACATGACTTGCAATAATACTACTAGAGCGCTTCTGATCAATATTAGCGTAAGCTTACGATCATATGCATATGTACACGCAACATACAATCGCTCTTGTATGGTTTTTGTGTCTGTTCTTGTGCTCCCACTAAAGAAGTTTCTTGTAACTTCATCCATCACCAACTCCTATTACCAGCGCTAACTGCTACAATCCACCAAGCTACTTATAACAAACAATCGGCCAGCTATTTATCTTATTTTATAAAGACATCTACGCCACAATGGGGGCACACGTGCATTAGCCAGTGATATTTCAATATGAGCAGGCCCGATTTGTTTAATAAAAGACCTTGATAATGGCAAATACAGCTGTTGTTCCATTCCCAGTGATAATAATAAGCAGAAGGGGACAGTGACCGCTTAATTAACTGTAGAACCTAATTTTCGCCTGTAAACCCCTATAGGCCCTGGATCTAGCCTATAGTACATACATGTCAGATGTTTGCTGCTGTTGTCCTAGTTAGTTCAGACTATGATCAGCTGTACTCGGAGCGTAAACAGAGGCAAACAAAAGCAGGGTATCACATGTGCGAACACGTGCAAACGCTGAATAATAATAATCGGGATTGTACCTGTCATTGTCATATAGAAGCGACCCGTATACAAGCAGGCAAAGCATCGTTCAGTGGGTTTCGCGCTATTCCTTTAGTTAACCGAAAATGGACATCTTTAACAGGTGGGTGGACGACTAGATTGCTGCAATATTTTATAAAACTTATCATCTTATTTTGTGAATCAGAATGGCAGACTTTAAATTGATCAACTATGTGCATGGCATAGGCGATGTTCGTTCATACACTGCTACATGAGTACATAAGTAGCCTACTTATGAACTCATGCGATTGTTTGTATGTATTAATACATGCACGTTTGTATAATAATAATAATAATATAATAATAACAATAATAATAATAATTGCCGAATCACTGCCGAGTGAGTTGCCGTTCCAGACCACCATCAGTAACATCTCCGGATATTGTTTGGATCGCCTGAGGGATCATTGATACCTCGGGCTAAAAAAAAAAAAAAAAATAATAATAATAATAATAATAATAATAATAATATCTTTTCTTTAATAAGCGCCTGACAAACGCACTGCGCTGTACATTTACATGTTATGCAATTTAAATCTTAACTACTAACGGAACAGACAGCCTGCAATACAACGGCGCTAATAGCAGCCTACAAAGCATGTCCACGTGTATGTATGCATATATATATATAATGCATGCATGTATGTATGGATGTGTGTGTATATGCATACACGAATGCATACGTGAATTATACATGTGTGTGTATGTGTGTATGTATGTATATGTGTATACACTGTAGCATATATATGACTGAGTCGATCTTTCCACGCATGAACTTCAAGTAGTTTGTAGCTGTAATGAAATCAGTCATAATCCGTGTTAGCACAAATTCAGTCAGCGGTATGAACCCCGAATGTATCAAGACACTTAATAATAATTATTGCGGTTTTTAAATCTCTCACAGAGGCGCTGAAACCAGATATTGTTATGGTAAGAGGGAATTCGATCCAGGATAAAAATGTCAATTGCATCGACACAATTTTCTTAACCGTTGTTTGGCGCTTTAAGTCTAGGCAAGATAATCGCCCGTTTCTGGGAGGCGGGAAGTAACGCCCCCCCCACCCCGGTCAAGAAATGACAAGAAGAAGAATTAAGAAGAAATGCAGTCCCTTGAGGTAGCCTCAGAGGCAGCCATTAGACAGTATGAAATGTTAGCGACTTCATTGTTTAGCCTCGGCATATGAGGGCGGGTGGCTAGTTCTCTCCGTCGCCGTCTCATCTTCCCACCGACAGTGTACAATCATCATAGATGTGTCGGATAAGAGGCACAGGTGAGGCAGAAATCTCGAAACAATTTTCTGCCATGGCGGGAATTTGAACCCCCGACTTCTCGGTCGACGACCCAGTACACTAACCACTGGACTATCGAGCACTTAGAGTGGTAGAAAATTATCCACAAAATTCCTAGCTAGGAATATCGGCAGTGGCTCAAATTCGTATGACTGTAAAGGCGACGACAGCGTCAATTGAGTGAGTTGACGAAGCTGTTCTGGTCAAATATCCTGTAACTGTAACACCTTCAGGGCCGCATTAAGGTTAGTGCGGGCCCGGTGCTGTGATTGCCTTCCAAGGCCCCCCTCTGACAACGACCGGTCCACCACGCACATATATACAACATGCTTACTAGTGAGTATTAACTGCCTAAAGATGCTTTCTTTTGGTGTATTTGTTTCTTTACAAAAGTGTCAGACTATACGTAGTACAATGACAGCAGGAACGAAAGACAAGCAATATATAGATAATTGATATCAATATATTTAATATTAAAGAATAGTTAACTAAGCTTAATTTGAGTGAATTCTTACTTCTTTTACACTCGGTCACCAGTTACGACTTGCGACTTAGGAAGGACACAGATAAACAGAACGCCAACAACTTAACAAGCGGGAGAATTATAATGGTTAACAATCAAAAATGCATAGTGAATAACACAACTTCATTTGGCTTAGGGTAGGTCTTAAGGCTGCTAGAAATTTGATATACAGCAAACCCAGTTGTCATGCATGAGAACCAGCTAGAATGTGTTCGGGAGAATATAGTTTGATGAAATATGTCTTCTTGATGCTAAAGCTGGCTATGTTGACATTGGCCCGAATGGGATAATATACAAGGTGCGTAGGCCTATGATGTGTGGGGCATATATGACTCAAATATTAGGCATCCGAAGAAAGCATTGACCTACATCATGTAGAGGCTGTCAGGTGCCATCAATCTTACAACCAGCCAGTAGGTATATCCGATAACCTCTGTGGCTTAAAAGCTGGCACGCTGTTCGTCTGACTGAGGCTACGTCTGAAAATTAAATAGGCCAACTACTTCGTATTTATTCATGTAGGCCTAACAGCATTTTCGGTAGATTTAATAATGAGCTAAAAATAAGTCCATAAAAAAATTCCGTCACTTCTGAAAAGGCGGGCCCATCAAAACTGTGGGCCCGGGTGCTGCAGCACCCTTAGCACCCCCTTAATGCGGCCCTGAACACCCTAATGTTCGTCAGAAGGAAGGTTGACGGTGGGGCCCGTCAGTCAGTAGAGTGACGGACTGAACGCATTATAGTCGTTTGCGATAGTCGCATGTAGCCTTCATGTAGGCCTATGGGAGTGTAGGACATTATCCCCCCCGGACATTATCCCCGGACATTATCCCCCCCGGACATTATCCCCCCAGGGTAGGACATTATCCCCCAGTCTAAGATATAATCATATACATATACATATACATATACATATATATATACATATACATATACATATGTATATACATATATATGTATATACATATGTATATATATATGTATATATATATGTATATATGTATGTATATGTATATATGTATATATGCATATGTATATATGTATGTATATATATATATATATGTAGATATGTATATACATATGTATATATACATATATATATATGTATATAAATATACATATACATATACATATACATATGTATATATACATATATGTATATACATATGTATATATATGTATATATATATGTATATATGTATGTATATGTATATGTATATATGTATATGTATATATGTATGTATATATATATATATGTATAATTATGTATATATGTATATGTATATGTATATATGTATATGTATATTTATATACATATATATATATATATGTATATATACATATGTATATACATATATACATATGTATATATATATATATATACATTACATATACATATACATATATTTACACAGAGGGGGGGATAATGTCCGGGGGGATATATGTCCTACGCAAAATCGGGGGGATAATGTCCGGGGGATAATGTTGGGGGGATAATGTCCGGGGGATAATGTCCGGGGGATAATGTCCGTTCCCCGGCCTATGGACATAAAATTATGTAAGGCCTATTTAATATGTGCCTGTATTTGGCCGCCCTGGGGTTGGGAGCGCCTCTGATTGAGTAGTTTCCCTTGAAGATGCGCTATACAAATTCAAGTAATGAATGAATGTATTTAATTATGAGCATTTATATAGCGCATTTCAGAAGCCACTATTAGGCGTCATGCAGTTATGTGATGCTTTTAATCTCTTCTGAATATATGTGATGCGGTATCCCAAAACCAGGCGGTTCGTTAAAATGTAAAAAAATGAGGTTTTGATCTACCTTTGTAGAGCTTTCCAAGATCTTTCCGAAATGCTAAGGGTTTTTTCAATGGGCCTAACCGTTGCGAAGATATGCGGTTTGGAAACGAAGCCCTTCATCAGAAATTATTTTGAGAAAAACGCCAAAAAAGATAAACAAATTTTTTCTATCATAAAGCCTTGAGAACAATAGGAACTGCTTCAACCTTCACGCTGAAATTTTTGCAGCTTATAAACATACATGTCTACCAACAGCTCCGAACATTTAAACACAGTTGCTAAATAAATGACTGAGAAAACGTGATTTTGAAGATGTTTGCAGATCGAAATCGCCCGAGTTGCAGCGGGGTCAAGGGCAATCTCGCACGCGAGACCTTGTTTTGTCCAATCAGCCATCTACATTTGGCATTTAAATGATCACGTGATAGCATTCTGGCTGTTGTTTACGCGAAATTCGATGTTGGGACCCAAGTTTCTGTGCTATTTTTGGCGGAGAAATTAATTATTCAGCATTGAAAGTCGGTGATTCGCTTAAAGAGAAGAACAAGCTTTTAGAAGATGTATGATGTCATGGGAGTTTCTCCGTCGCTATTTATAACCTCTACGCGCAAAGCAACCCAAAAATGAGAAATTGAACGACACATTTTCTTACAACTTTGCAATGTTATTCGAAATTTCATGAAAATAATAAATGAGTTATAAGTAAAAAAGGGCAGAATTATATTCTTCAAATATCAAACAATGCAATTACGATATAAAACGATTTTCGCTAGAAGTCAAGATAAGCCGCTATTTAGCCTGATTACTCGTTATAGATTTTGCCGACTTCCGCCTGGTTTTGGGATACCGCATCACATATAGTTTGAAGGAAGCTATAAAATAAGCTAAACAATGCAGAAAACTTATTGTTAGTACGTTCTAATGATGGCCTCTAAGTGCGATCTAATGGTGTTATTTAGTTATTTTGCGATTTACTTTCATTTTGAATATCACTCGCACGTGTAGGCCCTACAAATATCAGCAGGCCTATTTAGTTTTCCGCATGGAGTATAATTTAAAGCCTCCACATATCTTGGATGAGAACATCAGTTGCTTTTAGGCCTTTGTATATAATTATAGGGTTATTTTCAGTGTTCAAACTCGTCAACAAATCAGACAAACTTATTCTGATTTCCGCTTTTAGATGCTTTCTGATTTATGCCCAGTGGCGGCGCCAGGATTTCCGGTTTGGGGGGCTGTACCCCTATAAGCCCTCAGAATGTCTCAGAGGGGATTGCGAGCGCCGAAGGCGCGAAGCTGCGATTGCCGAAGGCAAGAAGCCCCTAACGACTAGGGGGTATGAGGGAGCGTCGTAAGCTCCCCATCGGGGTCTGGGGCGGAGCCCCAGAAGCCGACGCAATTTTGAGCATTTCATGCCAAATGCAGTACATTTTGGGCTCTAATTTACCTCAAAATTTTTCACCGATGATTTCGATATAAAAGTACCTAAACCATCTAGATATGTGAAAAAATATGACTTTATTATATGAATACTGACATTTTAGGTTTTAGAAGATCAATACCACTCGCAGTCTCAGAAGTAATAAAATACAGCCCGTAAAAACAAAGTTTTTTACTATATCCATCTAGTATCCTATAACGTGTACTCTGAAAATAGTCCGCGTTAATTTTACGACATAGCGTGCGTTTAATGAGGCAGCGCACCCGTTGTTGCACCGGCCAATGGCAACGCGGCCAATGGCAACGCTGCGTATCGGAAAAGGTGATTCCCCGATTCGAAAAGTTTAGTCCCCGATTCTATAAGCTTGCCTTTTGGGGGGAAGCTGAAATTTTTTAGAATGAAGTTTCTGCGAGGGCGAGTCTATCTGCCAAGTTTCAGGACGATTGAATGATTGTAAGTGATCGAATTAGTCGTCGCAAGATTTGACTTTTTAGCCTGTGGCTCAAACAGACATTCAAGCAAGCAAGCAAGATTTCCGCAAGTTAAACTAGATGGATAAAAATTGAAATGTCCTCCTAGGCTTCTACCGCGAGCCTTAGTCGAATTTTAAAGCGTGATAAGTAGGCTACAGGTTTAGAGTGAAATTATACAGCAACCGTAATCGTAATCGTAATCTCCAAATTTCTAAAGCGCCACTCGAAAGCCAAGCGCAGGGCACCAGCTTATTCACGAGCGCTGCGTCTAGTCAGAAGGGTTGTCCAAAAGAGTAGTCCGTGGAGGTCCGAGTCCGGTTTCCAGAGGATCAGAGGGGTCAGAGTAGCTGCTAAGGTGGGTGTCGTTTAGGTCGAGAGTTTGAAGGTAGATGATCAGTTGAGTCGGGGTAAGAGTTCTTGAAGAGGAGAGACTTTAGTTTCGAGTGGAAAGCCTTGGCGGTGATGGATAGAGGAGCCTGATGCGGATGATGGTGGGTGATTGGAGGTGATGGTTGAGGAACCGAAAAAGTGCGGAATTCAGGAGGTAGGTCGTTCCAGAGACGTGGTGCAGTGTTGGATATTGCTCGGTTGGAGAACTTGAGATGAGTAGTGACAGGAGGTCGAGAGAGAATCAGAATGGAGGAAGATCTGGTAGAGCGGGTTGGCTGGATGGTGAAGAGGTCGCGCAGATATCTGGGTTGGGAGTATTGTAGAGAGTTGTAGGTTAGTGATAAGACTTTGAAGTGAATTCGCTCTGGGATTTTTAACCAATGAAGTCATTTGAGGATGGGAGTGATATGATGATGCTTGGGCGTTCTGGTGACGGCTTGGGCTAAGGAGTTTTGGATGGCTTTGAGTGGACAATGGACGTACGGTAGCAATGGTGGAGGCAGTTTTGAAGTCGAGCATGGGTCGGATGCGGCGGAGGTCACGAATGTGCATGAAGCAGGAGCGCGAGAGGTTGGATATGTGGTTAGAGAAGGAGAGATGTGGATCAAAGGTTACACCAAGATTGCGGACAGGGGCATCGGAGGTGAAGGTAAGAGATGAAGAGTTAGTGGATAGGTGTATTGAAGGGTCAGGGATTTTCTTGATTTGGTCAGGAAGGCCTAGGATGATAAATTCTGTTTTGGAAGGGTTCAGGCAGAGGAGGTTGGACGACATCCATCGAGAGACTAGGTTAACCACAATGAGTAGTTTTGCAATGGAGTTGGAAAAAGAGCTGGGGAGAAGGATATGTAGAGTTGGGTGTCGTCTGCGTAGAGATTTAGGTCAACAGAGGAGGATTGTATGAGATGGCTTAATGGTGTAGTATACAGAATGAAGAGCAGTGGACCCAGGACGGAGCCTTGAGGAACACCACAAGAAAGTGGGAGGGGTTGCGAACAGTGGCTGGAGGCTTTAACAGAGAAGGATCGGGAAGACAGATAGGACTGGAACCACTGTAGGGCAGTGCCAGAGACGCCAAACCAAGATGACAGTCGATGAAGAAGGAGGCTGTGGTCAATGGTGTCGAATGCGGCGGAGATGTCAAGGAGACAGAGGCAGGAGACTTGCTGATGGCTGACTGCAGAGACCAGTTTATTGTAGAGAGAGACGAGTACAGTTTCTGTGGAGTGGTGTTTAGTGAAGCCAGATTGGCAACATCCTGCACTGAATGCTTATAGACTCAGTTGAGTTTAGCAGCTTTAGCCTTACTCTGTATTCTATCGGCCAGGTCCAGCGATTTGTTAGGGGACGGACCTACTAGAACGTTCGAGTGGGGGAAATTGCGAGTGCGGAAGGTGCACGTACAGCCGCGATTGCGGAAAGCAAGAAGCCCCTAACGACTATAGGGATACGGGGGAGCGTCGTAAGCTCCGCCAACGGGGTCTGGGCGGAGCCCCAGACGACGACGCAATTTTGAGCATTTAATACCAAATGGAGTGCATTTTGGGCTCTTGTTTACCTAAAGATTTTCAGTTGGGGGGGGGGACCGTCCCAGCCTGCCCGAAAGTTGGGGGGACGCGTCCCACGGGTCCCATAGGGTGGTTGCGCCTATGCCTCCATCCCTTCCCTCTTCTATACCCGACACAAAACCTGCAGACAATGGAATCAATATACTGTACAGAAGATTGAGTTTAACCATAATAATTATAAGAAACTGAAACCGTAAAGTAAGTAAGAATGTAATCGCTAAAGATTAAAATAGGCCCTGTGAGTCTGTGACCCTATCCATCATAATCAAGTAATATAATTGCCTCACTGCCTGAGATAGTTGATGATTTCGTTGCCGTTGGTCACTGTTCAGTTGGCTTATTATGAAGTAAGCATTGGCAGAGATTTCCCACTTTTTGTTTGGGGGCTGAGCCGTAGTTAGGGGCTAAGCCCCCCCTAGCCCCCCCCTGGCGCCGCCACTGTTTATGCCATTGTTGTCCAAGTCTTGGGCTACTGAAACATGTAGGCCTAACAGATTGATCAAGTCAGCTAATGAGAAACTTTCTATTTCCCAGTAGGCAGTAGCTGAAAAAATGCTCTGAATGAATGAATTTGGCAATTGAATTGTAATGTAAGGTAACAAGACATTTATAAAGCGCCACTTAAGAGTCTCTCAGAAGCTCTCAACACGTGGCCATCAAACGGCTGAAAAAGTGCGTCTTTAAGAGTCTAGAGAAAACCATATATCCACATGCAGTATTTGTGCCACAAACAGAGGGCGGAAGTGCATTCCAGATCCTCGGAGCCACAATCGAGAAGTCCCGACGAGCACGGGTGGTGGTTCGAAAGCAGGGTACAATGAAGTCATTTCGCGAGGCAGACCGGAGCGCCTGCCGACCAGTTTGAGTGTCAACTGGAAGCCTTCAAGGCACAGTTCGGCGATATATTCTGGAGCACCAGGAGCAGTGCCAGTCTTAGCCTTCCAAACCAGCGTAGCGATCTTGAATTGCACCCTATCAGCAACTGGAAGCCAGTGGAGCTCACGTCGCATGTAGATATGCGTGAATATTTCGGCATTCTGAACGAGCTGAAGTTGTTGAAGACCGAACTCACAAAGGCTAAGGAGGACCCGTTACAGTGATCAAGACGTGTGAGAACGCAAGAGTGTAGGCTACTAGCACATTCATCATAGTAATAACACTGACCAACAAAATAATATTTTTTGTTTGCTACTTAGAACTTTAGAACTGTTCTTAGCTAAATTTGGGGCGCTGATTTCAAATATGAAATCGAAATTTGGCTATCACGTCAGGTTTTTTAGGTACGCAGAGGTGAGGTTCTACACAATTGCGAACTCTCAACTCATACTATCAGAGAAAGTAAAGTATTAAAAATGTATCGGACATTGCTTTTGCGCTTGTTCTTAGCTCAATTTAGGGTGCTGATTTCAAATATGAAATTGAAATTTGGCTATCATGTCAGGTTTTCCAGGTAACCATCGGTGAGGTTCCACGGAATTGCGAATTCTCAACTCCAACTATCAGCAAATGAAAAGTATATTAAAAATGTATGAAGAATTGGATTTTGTGCTTGTTCCTAGCTAAAGTTTGGATGCTGATTTCAAATATGAAATCAAAATTTAGCTAGCATGTCAGGTTTTTTAGGTACGCAACAGTGAGGTTCCACATAACCGCAAATTAATGCGGTACATTTGCAGTATGAACTATGCGATGCGTACCTAAAAAACCTGACGTGCTAGCCAAATTTCAATTTCATATTTGAAATCAGCATCCAACATTTAGTTGAGAGCAAGCACAAAAGCAAATGCCTCATACATTTTTTATTCTGTGTTTTCACTGATAGTAGGCCTATGAGTTGAGAACTTGAGAATCCGCAATTGTGTAGAACCTCACTTATGCGTACCTAAAAAAACCTGACGTGCTAGACAAATTTCGATTTCATATTTTGAAATCAGCGCCCAAAATTTAGCCAAGAACAGCTCTAAAGTTCTGAGTAGCAAAAAAATTTGTTGTTGTTGCCCAGTGTTACTGTAGGCGTAGGCTATAAAACTGAAAGAATCCGAAAAACTTTATAACTTAAAAACTGGACGTGATAGACAAAAACGGTTTCCGGATTTGGAATCAGCATATTAAATTTAGTTAGGAACAGGTGTTAGAATCCCAGCAGCAAAATGCTTGTTGATCAGTGAATATATGCAAACATATAGAGCGCTTCTTCAAGAAAACAAATCCTTACGCTAGCCGATAAAATGGTATGAAAGGTCGTTAAGATCAAACAATGCATCCACATGTCTTAGAAATTAATGAGTGGCATGTCAATTAATCTAATATCAAAAGTCAATGTTTTCAATGCACCTGATAGATTGATTGAAAAACGATCAGGGTCAATGTCAATATAGAAAAAACGTGTAGGTTTACATTTAGGAAACAACGCTAAAGGCCGATGCTGCTGCTGTCAGTGGTGACCTTGAGAATCAAAGTTTAAATGACGGTCCAATAGACGCCTGGGATCAGAGTGCAATTGCTGCTGCTGTGAACCCACGTGCCCTTCACGTGAATACCAGTCTCTCTCTCTCTCTCTCTCTCTCTCTCTCTCTCTCTCTCTCTCTCTCTCTCTCTCTCTCTCTCTCTCTCTCTCTCTCTCTCTCTCTCTCTCTCTCTCTCTCTCTCTCTGTCTCTTTCTCTGTCTCTTTGTCTCTGTCTCTCTGTCTCTGTACGCATGTATGTATATATGCATAACTCTCTGAATGTGTGTCTGTGTCTCTGTCTTTGTCTTTGTATGTCTGTCTTTCTTTCTCGTTCTCTGTCTCTGTCTGTCTCTGTCTCTGTCTGTCTCTGTCTCTGCCTCTCTCTCGTACGCTGTCTCAAGATTCATGCCCTATATAAAGCGACGGTTGATGTAATGCGTTAACTGGTCATGTTTACAATATTCAATATTTATGCCAGAAAACAATAAACAGACAACATGACAAAGTAAACATCATAATTAATGAGCTAATAAATGACTTCAAAGCTGTTTTTATCCAAAAGAGTCCTTGGCCGATTTAGGGAGAAGCAATAGACTTATTTGTACGTTTCAAACTCCAAACTCTAAAAACAATTTACAGACTACCTAAGGATATTATGGTCGACGTTTGTTTGTAAATCTTAGTCTAACTTAAATGGCATATGATAAAAAAACAATGTTAATGCAGATCCAAATACAAACAATGTTAATGCAGATCCAAATACAAACAATGTTAATGCGGATCCAAATACAAACAATGTTAATGCAGATCCAAATACATGTACCTGGTGCCTCGATCTGAATGAAGCTTATAAACATGTTTGTAATTCGATCCTTGCCGCCTGCGTAATGTCTGTGTAAACAACTTTGTAAGGATGCTTCTCGAAATCGTTGTATAGAACTGACACATTGATGATATTATGACTAATTTAGACTAAAATAGCTGTGTGTTTTTCTGCTGCACTGTAAATGCACAACGCGTGTGCAACGCGTCAGTCAAAGACACGATCTCTAGCAGGGCGTTGCGTGCATACGATGGATAGCATCGTTAGACAATGAGTTCCTATGCATACTAGGTCTAGAAACAGCATAAATTGTGGAATGACTAAAACTTGCAGGTGTCATCAGTATCGCCTAATGAACGACGTAAGTAGGCTAACTGTGGCTCATACAACAAGGGCGGTGTTCATGGGTTCAAACGTAGATCTAACCTAAAAACGGAATCACTGAAGAACATAATAATTGCACTCTGTTAGTAGGCCCTGCACAATTCTTGTGTGTAGCTGAGTCCTTGCCACGGTTCTTCGAAGAGTTCCCTTTAATATGCATAGGGATCAGGGACTCAATGTCTAACGATGTTACCCATCGAATGCACGCAACGCCCTACTAAAGCCCTTGTCTTTGATTGACACTTTGTCCACGCGTTGTGCATTTACAATGCAGCAGAAAATCACACAGCTATTTTAGTCACAATAACAACATCAATGTGTCAGTTTTATCTGGTAGAAAGCTTACAGACAAAGGATGAGTTGAATATCGCTTAACGGAGATGATGAGTTTGTCAGCGACGGCTGCGGTGCCTTCTTTGAGCATCCGAAGGCAGAGCAGCCGTTGAGCCGGCGCCTGAGCACACGGTGCTCACGTGCGCAGCGACACAGATTATGGACGGAGAGGGAGAGAGGGAGATAGGACCAGGGGTGCCGAATATGTCGTCACCACAGACCAACACGGACATATACACGCACAGATGTAGCCTACAGACGTACAGAGCGAGGGAGGCGTAGTTGCCTGATTAGAAGCCGTCGCAGTTAACCTAGGCAGTGGGTACACAAGGATGGGACTTTGCCCTGATATTGTGAGGCAGACGAGTCTATCTACGAAATGTAGGCTATTTGAACCACTGCTGTAAACAAAAACAAGATGCGCGCGTATAAAACTTAGTTGGCGGCCGCAAAGGAAGGGAATCGGATCAGACCATCTAAGAAGTCGTTTGAACCGATTATCACCGTTTCAACGTAGGCTATTATACGTAGTCAGTCAATGGGCATAAAAACTATTAGGAAACTGAATGGGAGAAAAGACTGCGAACATTTAGCGTAGAGTTCTTAGAAAGCCTAATACGCCTGTAGTCGAATCTAAAGCGGCCGAAAGCTATCAAAGAGAAGGAAGACCTGAAGACGTTAGTTAATTGATCTTAATTAATTGGTCTTAATTGGTTTAGCGAAGAGGAGATGATGTCGAACAAGATCGAAGATCGGATTCGTCGGATGTCGGTGAACACCGTCGATGAACGTCTACGGAAGTTGTCCTCAGGGATAGATGACGTCAGATACCGGAAGACATCCGCAGGAGGGAACAAGATGAAGGTCCGCAAGCAGAGTGCCAACCTACTCCAACAGATCGAAAACCACCGAGAGAGACGCAAACAGGTAGGCATAGAGACACAGGCAGTTCAGTGTTTATCTTAACCGTTTATGATCCTTGATCGTTGGTCATCAGTAAATGAAAAGCCCTGGACGATCCCATCGCAATTAGAGCTCATGGTCAGTCCTCTTCCTCGTCGTCTGATCTTCTTATCAACTGCCAGATGGTTAACTCGTTTTGTAGTCGATTTTGTTAGAATGCAGTAGTGGATAAGAAAACTTGAAGCATCTTTCTTTCCAACGACCACACGACCGTGACCTTGCTAATTTTCAATGAACTGACTTATATCTGCCAGCATGCCCACAAGTAGCCCATATTGGACCCATACTTCCATATGGGACCTGTAAAGAGCAAATACGGGTCTCATATAATGCCCATGAAAATGCATGCTGGCATGTATAATAGAAGCCTATAGACTCGCAAACCAGTGGCGGTTCTAGAGTTTTTGGACTGGGGGGGGGCTAAAAAGTGCTTTAGTCCCTTCTCATTAATGTACGTGTTCATACTGCTGAGCGTGCTGACCCCGGTTACCCGTTTCAGCAACCTACTGAAATGAAAATTAATATTGTCTGGCCGACGTTCTGATAAACAGAATAATCTCTAAAGTACGATTATGTCAGTATGAAAAAGAAAAGCTGATGTAAAAAAACTTCATCTATGTAGTATATTTTTGTATCGACTTGATCCTTTGTATTGTTAATGCAACATCTTCTACCTCTTTGCAAAGTTTTAGCAAGATTAGGCCTATACCGAGATATTTTAAGTTTTCAGCAACAAATTAAGATGTTCAATTTTGATGGTTGCAAATTTATCAACAACTGCTGACGTATCTTGAAGAAGTTAAAGACTAAGTGTAAAGACTTATGTTCCTTCTCAATACTAAGCATGCAAAGGTGATTCAATCTCTGCTTTGAAATGTTTGACCGGAGATAAGTTTTGACTCTCTTTAGGGTTGAAAAGCTTCTTTCGGAACTGCCTAGAGATACAGGAATTGTTAATGTTAGCCTAGTAAATGTGATTAAATCAGGAAAAGCAGAGGGCAGGCATAGTCATCTGAAGAAATTGTAAAACATATTGCGCATCGTGTAATCCAGTCTGTCTGAAAATCTTGTTTTATAGGCCTATAGCGTCACTTCAAGATATCTACTCAAAGGCGCTCTCTGCGCTAGCCTATAATATTAAGATGTTAAATGTCATTACGACGAATCTATTGCATCAGTTAGCAAAACAATGCACGGTATAAGCTGAAAGAGTTACCAGTGGCGGGCTCACGCACACACGATGAACCAGCCAACGGATTCCCGTCGACAGCTGAAGACGGCATGGATAATCATTGTATCTTATAATTGTCCAAAAATGCACCAGTTTGACTGTTAAAATTAAAATTGAATTTATTGTTGAGAGAAGACTGTATCCCTCACTACAAAGCATGCACCTCAATTCCATTTGCGGGTTAGAAAATCTATCCCCGCCCTCAGTATTTGCGGGTAAATATATTGCTGCCAAACTGGGGCAAGTTCTCCTGTCGTGGTCTACGCTGACACGTGCGGCTGGGGAAAATACCCGCTGTGCGTCAACAACATTGTTTACAGCTAAGGGAAAATTCCGCCACGGTCTGTCAACAGCGGACCAATGCATGTATCAATAATCTACGCGTTCTACAGGACTTTCCAGGGAAAAGTACGATGACGTCATAGAACTTTCTAGAATCCATCAGAACCCTATATATAAGGTGCAGCGTCTGTACAAAAGAGCCAGTTGACGAAGATTTATGCACGTTGAAGAAGTGTTCTTGTAACGATATTTGATTGAAGTTCAATCGAGACCAGCCAACCTGTGTGCTGTCTGCGATTGTGATATTTGACGGGCTGACTTAAATTTGACTTAATTGATTCTTTCTGTTAATAAAGATCTTTTAATTTTCCTTCGTTTGTTCGTTGTCGTGATCGAGAGGCTCGACCGCGACATTTCTGGTGGCAGCGGTGGGATCATCGGTGTTGGATCCGGTGAAGAAGAAGAAGCGAACCGGAGGAGGAAGGGTCATAGGGCAAAGGAGTGCCCGACCAATCGAAGTTATAAAAAGGTGGGTGCTTGTATGGTTGGGAACCCAACTAAGGAGGTGATCGACTCATTGGTGGAGAAGGTCAACGTGGCACATGAGGTATCTGAACAGGTAAGGCAAGGGAATTTATTGGACAACCTCGAACCAGTAAAATCGGAAATTGCTGTAAGAGTATACGATAATAGTATTGATGGACTACACGAGAGGTCGTATATCCATGTACAGATTGAAGATCTCCCTTCTCAACCAGCGTTATCTGATTCAGGAGCAGAAATTTGTTGTATTGATAAGAAGTTAATTGAGTCACTAAACTTGCCTGTGATTAAACGGATTAACATAATTGGTTTTCAGGGAGAAGGATGTAAGGCAGATGTGGTATACCTACAATTGAAATTAGCTAATCCATCGGAAGGAACGACGAATATTGCGCCATCTTTGTGCGTCATGTTTGCTGTAGTCCCTGAACTAAATGAACGGGTTATTCTAACACCCCATATTGTAGACCTATTAATGGAGAGTTCGGAATATGTAGTGATGGCGGTTGGTGTAGATCGATCAGTACAGGTAAATGAAGAGGTAAAGGAAGATAATATTGAGAAGGATAACAACAACGAATCCCTGCAGTCAGACGTTAAGGATGAGGAAGTGAATGAATCTTCCCAGGAGCAACCAGTTGATGATTCAGATAATTTCCTCGATGTTGAGTCGACAGAGTTTAAATCTGGTGAGGAAAAAGCGGATAATGATACTTTGTTGCGAGAGCAACAAAATTGTCACAATCTTAGGCCTTGCTGGCAACAAGCGAACCAGAATAAAAATAATTTCTTCACAGACAATAATCTCCTGTACCATAAAGGGGAGATTATGGGACATAAGGTAAATCAATTGTGTCTACCGGAGGATAGAATTGGGGTTGTCTTGCGAGTAGCACACGATGCCCCATGTGCTGGGCATATGGCTTTTAAGGCAACGAGAGCCCGGATCAAATTAAACTTTTGGTTTCCGAGAATGGATGAGAGAATTCGCGAGTATTGTGCATCTTGTCAAATTTGTCAACTTAGAACTCCAGTTAAAGTTGCAGATCGAGTCCCAATTACTCCTATTTCGAGGGCAGATGAACTTTGTTTTAACCATCTAAATATGGATTGTATTGGCCCTATGGTAGTGACTGGAGAATCTAATAAATCGAAACCTAAGTACAATTATGCTTTAGTTCTGGTGGACAAATTTTCTCGTTGGCCGATGGCTTATCCCCTTAGATCGTTGAACGCAAAGGGAGTCTGTGAAGCTCTGTTGCAAGTTTTCACAACTTTTTCTATTCCAAGAATCATTAGTTCGGATTGTGGCACCAACTTTACTAGCCGTTTGACGAAGGAATTCCTGCAGCGAATGGGTTGTAGTCCCAGATTCAATACCCCTGGACATCCCGAGGCAGCCGGATTGGTTGAAAGATGCAACCAGAGCTTGAAAACCATGATCTTTAAACTCGCTCAATCTGATCCTCGTGGATGGCACCAATTGCTACCCTTCGTTCTCTGGAGCCTTAGAGAAAAACCCTCAGGCACGACTCATATCTCGCCTTTCACTATGGTTTATGGAACTCTTCCTCGTGGTCCACTTAGTGTGTTGAAGGAATCATGGGCGGGCGAACGGAAATTACCTCTTAACTTAGGTAAATCACCTGAAGAGTACCTCCAATCACTGAAAGAAAACCTCGAATTTGCGAAAGCTTATGCGGATTACTATAGTGATATAGAATTGAAACGGTATGCAGATTATTATAACTTGCGCAGTACTGACAGAAAATACGAAGTTGGAGATAAAGTAGCAGTATTAGCACCAGATTTTGGTAGTTCTAAATTTTATAGTCGTTGGCAAGGACCTGCAACCGTGGTCAGAGTTAAATCCCCGTATTCCTATATAGTAGAAATAGAGGGAAAACAAAGACATTTACACGCTAATAAGATCAAGCGGTACCATGAACGACTCGAACAAGCAATGATTAATAGCTGTTCAATAATTGTTGATCAAGATGAGGAATTTGGTGTAGTAGAGGTTGTAGATCAGGAAGAACGTGAACAAGTGAGCCCGAGTAAGCGTATTGATCCTTTGATCATGGCGCATCTGTCAGAAGAGGAACAAAAGCAACTCTTTGAGGTTTTGGATCGACATTCGGCAGTATTCGTGGATAAACCTGGGTACTGTCCAGTATTAGAACATGAAATCAAAATAACTCCTGATTTCACTCCTAAGCGTTTAAAGGCATATAAGGTCCCGGAGCTACTTAAACCTGAAGTGCAACGCCAGATAGAAGAAATGTTGTCCTTAGGCATAATTCGACCATCGAAAAGTGAAATGGCCAGTCCGGTAGTTTGTGTTTTAAAGGGACCCAAGGGTCAAAATGGCGTTCGTCTAGCAATCGATTATCGCCATGTTAACAAGTATTCTCTAGGTGATTGTTATCCGACCCCAGACATTGCTGACGTCTTACAGAAGGTGGGACGGGCAAAGTTCATTAGTGTTTTCGATGCAAAATCAGGATATTGGCAAATCCCGGTTCGGAAGGAACATCAATGGCTTACAGCATTCGTATGTGATGCAGGACTTTTTGAGTTCACAAGAATGCCGTTTGGACTCAAATCCGCTAGCAATACTTTTATTCGTGCTATGACCCAAGTTTTACATCCAGTCCGAAGTTTTACCGAACCATTCGTTGATGACATGGCAGTGGTTTCAATGAATTGGAATGACCATTTGGAACATCTAGAGAAATTCTTGCAAACTGTTGAGGAGACAGGACTTACTTTGAATTTAAGGAAATGTAATTTTGCACAGAACAAAATAAAGTTTGTTGGCCATATAGTAGGGTCAGGTTGTATCGAACCTGATCCAGGCAAGATCGCTACGATCAATGATATCCAACCTCCGACGACAAAAAAGGACGTTAGAAGGATTATGGGTTTTTTCAGTTACTTTAGAAATTTTATACCTGCTCTCGCTGAGAAAGCACGAGTAATAACTGACTTGACACGAGATAACGTGCCTACGAAAGTGCCTTGGGAGCAAAAGCATCAAGAGGCACTAGATAAGTTAAAGGATGATCTCAGTAAAGCTACACAATTACATACCATTGATTTCACTAAGGAATTTGGTTTAAGTGTAGATGCAAGTGCCACCGCGGTCGGGTGTTGCTTGTTTCAGTGGACCGAAGAAGGTCATGAAAAACCAATTGCTTTTGCTAGTCTTAAACTCACGGACACACAGATGCATTGGTCTACAATTGAGAGAGAAGCTTTTGCAGTAATTTGGGCACTTAAACGATTCCGGTCGTGGATATTCTTATCAAGGATAATCATTTATTCGGATCATAATCCTTTGTCTTATCTCACGGATGCAAGCCCCAAGAGCGCGAAACTGACTCGTTGGGCATTAGCATTACAGGAATTTAACGTAGACTTCCGTTATCGTCCTGGGCGTCAGAACACGGTAGCTGATTTCCTTTCTCGGTTGTGACTCGGGACATGAGGGAAAGGGGAATAGCCCGGCACCCGAGGATCGAGCCCGAAAACTGTGTAGATAAGTTGATTTAATGATGTGTTTTGTTTTGTTTGTACATGTTGTGACGAGATGGGATCCGACGGCTCAGCTTGATCGTGATGACCCGTTCGAGATGGTGCTGAAGACGTGTCATCATCTGAGGGCGGAGGGAATGTCGTGGTCTACGCTGACACGTGCGGCTGGGGAAAATACCCGCTGTGCGTCAACAACATTGTTTACAGCTAAGGGAAAATTCCGCCACGGTCTGTCAACAGCGGACCAATGCATGTATCAATAATCTACGCGTTCTACAGGACTTTCCAGGGAAAAGTACGATGACGTCATAGAACTTTCTAGAATCCATCAGAACCCTATATATAAGGTGCAGCGTCTGTACAAAAGAGCCAGTTGACGAAGATTTATGCACGTTGAAGAAGTGTTCTTGTAACGATATTTGATTGAAGTTCAATCGAGACCAGCCAACCTGTGTGCTGTCTGCGATTGTGATATTTGACGGGCTGACTTAAATTTGACTTAATTGATTCTTTCTGTTAATAAAGATCTTTTAATTTTCCTTCGTTTGTTCGTTGTCGTGATCGAGAGGCTCGACCGCGACATCTCCCATGAATGATTCCATCCCATGGGTACTCGTTTTACATACCTGTCATAGCGTTATCAATGCCGTAGAACGTTCATCGTGTAGCTCAACAGCTTTTCTTTTCTTTACTTCTTACAATGAATTTATCCATTAATTTGTGTAGACCTATGTGCGTGCCCAAAAGTATTATAGTACACACTGCTCTGTATACACAAAATAGTCATACACACCTATAGTTTACACTATAGTACGCACAGGCTGTAATTCGGCCTGCCACTGTCTGTCTATCCCCCTCTTGGTGTTGCTGTTGCCCTGCTGCTATCCCTGCTCCTAAAGCTGTTGTCACCCCCAGCGTGCAGGGTCATTCAGTGCTTGCGGCTGGCCTAATCTCGGCTGCCCAGGCTGTAATCTGTTCTTCAGTCGTCTCTTCTTGAACATCCCAGCCCTTCTGTAGTAACAGGGCAGCAATTAGTTTAATAGACATGTGCTTGGATCTGATCATCTGAGCACTCTGATTGGAGCAGCAGTGCAGGAGTCTGTGATATGTGATATGTTACAGGTTCCAAGATTTACAGAGCAACATTATCCACAAAAAGGAGTTTTACCCAAAAATCTGTTGATCCATTGAGAATTTGGCATCAGGAGATTTAGAAGGCTTTGTTACCTACAGTGTACAGGCATTGTATGATTGTAGGCAATGTATGGCTAATTAAGTAAACGTTAAATTAGGGGGCTAAAGTGTGCATAGGGGCCTAAAAAAATTTTCTGTGTACCACATTAGGCGTATAAGGGATACATTTGGCTATTAGAATAAACTTTTAGTTTGGAATTAATTTAGGCCCTATTGAGTTTTTTGTTGAAGTTGCCATTTTAATCGTTTTTTGTGTAAACCTCGTATTTTTACTTACTGACCAATGGTATAAAATTAATTAGTATACTTTAAAACACGCGACGTGTGGACTCATTTTGTTTCCGTGTTTTAAAGTATTCTAAGTAATTTTACACCATTGGTCAGTAACTACAAATTACGAGATTTACACACACAAAACGATTAACGGGGCAATTTCAACAAAAAACTCAATAAATTAAGTCCAAACTAGAATAAAAAGTATATTCTAATAGCCAAATGTATTCCTTATAATGTGGTACACAGAAAAATTTATTAGGTAGGCTAAGTGAAGAAATTGAAGTAAAAGGTCAGAAAGTCGAAAAAACGTGAAATTTAGGGGTGGTTCCAGACTTTTGCACACCACTGTACTGCCAATGTAAATTATGTAGGCCCTAGATGTTGTTCTTTGTTTGCTGTAAACGAATTTAATCATCTATAGTAGGCCTAAGCACACGAATTCACCAACACGTCCAATTTATTTCTATGCCAAAACACAGTTTTGTCAATCAGCGAAGACCTACATACTAGTACATAGACCTACTTATGCTGATTATAATAATTATATTCATGCGCATCTGGGCTAAAATTACAAAAATACTGTGTTCTGGTGGAGTTTGAACCAACCCCTTAGACGAGCTAATAGCAAAAACACAACTCTGCCGTATATCAGACCAGCATCTTGACATTTTAGATCAGCAATTATATGCATATCTATACAAATAATACAACCGACTGTGTAGTCTATTTTTAATGATCTCTGTTTCGATCACTGTCTGTTAACCTTTCATAGCCAATAGACGCTACATTTAAGCCCTTGAACAAGTTAATAGTTTCTAAATCTTTATTGGACGTAGGTAAGATAGAAGGGCAGATGAACTGACAGCAATGTGCAGTATCAGATTCCCAGTCATGGTCGAGATGTGATACTAGTGTAGGCCCTAGATCAGGCATGGGCAACTTCTTTTAACAGAGGGCCGCTCTAAGGTTTTAAGGGCAGCTCAGGGGCCGTATGCCAATCGCGAACTAATTTTTGTAAATTCATTTGTCCTAGAAAATAAAACACTATTAATTTTATTCAAACTAAATATTACTGAATATTGTGCGAATAATCGTAAAAGCAAATGAAGATAATTTTTATGTCGAAAACCTAATTATCCTAATACATAGGCCTACAGTCCTACACTAAAAACAAAAAAACACAATAGGTTTTGTTCAATTTAAAAAATACATAAAATACGACACAAATCCGGAATGTTTGCTTTAATGTTCGAAGTGGCAATTCGCAGTTCGTTGGAGAGATTGTCATCTGTTAGCCTGCATCTCTTTTTGCACTTTGTTAGTTTCATCTTTGAGAAGAACTGTTCACAAATAGGCTGTAGGTGCACCATGCATAAAAACAGTGCAACCAGTTTCAGGATATGAAAATTTAAGTGATGGGTTAGAATCCTCAGAACTGTACAGTTTGCAGGACTGAATCAGAGGTACCTCACGAAATATCCTTTCCAACTCATGACTGTTGCATTGGAGTTCAATCAATTCCATTTGCATGGAGTTTAGTGCTGATTTGGCATCAATGGAAAATGGAGATCTAAACAATTTAAGTGTAGTTCATGAATAGTAAATCAGCAAACCTGGACTGGAACTCTACTGTCAATAGTTATATTTTGTTCTGTGCATTTCTTGATATTTGCAGAATCAGTAAAACATGGAAAATACACAGTATTACCTTTTGATATTTGATTTCCCAGAGTAGCAACTTCGTTTGAAAAGTTCCGATAGATGGTTTCTAAAGTAGCGAACCTACCCACTTGTGGTCTTGTTTCATGCAGAGAGTAGATTACATTGATGACTGAGTAGTAAACTAGTTGACTATAGATTCGAGGCCGGATTTTTAATAAATAAGAAACAGATGTTTTAATGTCGGTCTATGTACAGAAATTCATTTGTGTAGGGCCGGATAAAAGGTTCCCAAACTAGAGCCGGATAAAAGGTCCCCTAAGTGACAGGTACAGTGCTAATATAACAGACATGCCAAAGGCCGGTCCCGAGGTCCCCGGGGGCCGGATCCGGCCCGCGGGCCGCCAGTTGCCCATCCCTGCGGCCTAGATCTACTTCTTTTCGAAAACGAACTGTATGAACTAAAACGAAGACAAGAATTTATGAGACGATATAAATTAGTAGGCCTACGTTGAACACCAGCGAATCAAGATGATAACAGTTGTGGAGTTTGAACCAATAACAGAAAATACTAGGCCAATGAAACTGTAAGGAATCTGCACTTTGCAATGAACTGGAAAGAAAGAAATATGATACCGGTATACCGGTACCGGTATATAGCATAGGATTAACTTAGCTGTGTAAAGTCATCATTGATCATTTGGAGAGTATATCGGTCTTGACCGGATCAGGCCCGTGCAGAGCTGGTAATAGGCCCAGGCCAGATGGAAAATGTAGGCCCCATGAAATTTAGACTGCTTAAGTAGCCTATTTTAGTAGACTATTATCAGTGCTACCTACCGGGCACATATGATGATATAATTTCTGTATATAGGCCTAATATACACTTACTTTACATTAGCGTACATGAATATGATGCAATTACAATTTTCCGGTAACAGTGCAGAATAAAAGAACTAGAATAATTCATATTCTGTAATGGGAATTAGGTTTGGACGATTGGCATTATTTCGCCGATTTCCTATTCCGGATATTTGGCCTCTTTTTGACGCTTCCGAATTCTATCCGATTTATTTGCAATATTTATTTTTATTTGGTTTTAAAGTATTAATTTAATACTTTCTTACAATTTTCTGTGTCTATTTTTAGTGAAAAACAGTTGACTTGATTTATAATTAATTATTCAATACTTTTATTTCTTGTTATAGCCTTACAATTAGGCCCTATTCATTTTTTATATTTACAATATTCGTTGAATTTGAAAAAAAAAACATAAATAAAATAGAAACTTAGAATTGTCCTTCAATCCAATTTGCTGAAGTTCTGTAAGGTATAATAATGAATTAAAACTCTTTACTCTTTAAGCATAACTATACCAAAGATATAATTATTAAAGATAAAACAAACTAAACAAATGCATATTAACTGAAGAATAAACCAGACAATAGAAAAACAATGGCCTCTCATCACGCATTGGCGCTGTGTCCATTTAACACTGAACTAGATGTAATTCAAATGAGAGTTTATGCAATGAGCTATTTAAAATGATAGAAAGATTAATGTTTTTTAATTAAATTTACATTTTAAAACGCGTGTCGTAAGAAAACAGACAGCCAGTTTTGTTGATGCGTCGACTCATAAATGTTATTATTTTACACGGATTTTCAATGATAAAGATTACTGCATAAGGTCGCCAAGACAGGTTTACTATTTTTTTTTCGAAGAAAAAAGAATTTTTTGGGTAAAAAAATTCCTTCTTTTGATATTTGTTTCGGTAGTCCAGGGATGTGCCGATTAATCAGTCTAGGGCAAAATCCAGCGAAAACCGATTTCCGGATCAGGATTCGGCCAAACACTATTCTGAATGTCAGAACATCAGAGCAGAAATGGTCATCACTTCTTCACATTCAAAAATGCTTTCCGTGCTTTTCTTTGGGCAAATTCATCAATTACATCGTAGAATTCCAGCAACTGTGGCTTGTCACTTTTGATGTTCAAAATTGCTAATTCCTTCGAAATTTCTTGCATTAAGCTTATTGTTGATTATGATATTCATGACGGTTCTAATTTATTAATTTATGATTTAACAATATTTTATCTGCATTAATCCTTATGCTAAAGGACTCCCCTTGACTCTCTTTCAGGGAAAGTAGGCCCCTCAAAATCGTAGGCCCAGGCCTACTGGCCCCCCTGGCCCCCCCCTTTGATCTGGCCTGGACCGGATACTAAAAGCGACACTGCGTGCAAGATTCGAAGGCAAATTCATACAAGTTTCTCACATAGGCGTAGCCACATGAAGGCAGGAGGAGGCAAATGCCTCCTCTTGCTTTTTTCATATAGTGGACCAACGCCGCAAATGACCATGATTTTGGTAATGGTTTGTGAAGTTGCCTCCTCTTGAATAGTGTAATAGTGTCGCGTGGTGGATAGGCCCCTGGATTCGTCGTTTGTGGTGGAGTGTAAAAAAAGGTAGATTACTAAAAAAAAAAAAAGGTCATCAGATTTTTTTGAAAGAAAGTCTAAAAAAATGTCGATGGGAAGTCCCTGAAAACTCGTTGGAGTTAGGAAAAAGTCTTTAAAAAAGGTCATTGGGAAAAATATGCAGTTGTCTGTGAAGAAGTGTGAAGTTGCCTCCTCTTGAATTTAAGTCTGGCTACGCTCCTGGTTTCTCATACATACAAACTTCCAAACACTGAGTAAACCAAGGCCCTGATGCATGCATGCAAACAGAAACAATCGTCAAACTAAAGTTAAAATTGTAAAAAGGAGCATAATCAATATCGATGCCTTTTGTTTGAAACGTTATCGAAAACGATTAGGCCTACTATGCGGCTCTTGACTTGTTTTTATCCTGCATTTGTGCTTGTGGTTGTTATGGCCTCTGCTGAATGCAGAGTTTATACTTTGGTTAAGACGAATCTTGAGGTGAATGTCTGTTGAATGTTGTGTTTAGCCCAGATTCGGAATCTGTTTCGATGTGGACGGGGTACTGGCCAGAGGCACGATCGGCATCCCAGCTGCACCGCGGGCCATTCGGAAACTGGTCGACGAGAGAAATCATTTTCGCATTCCAGTGGCCTTCGTCACTAATTCGCTCAACCGAAACGCCGATCGAGCGGAACAACTGTCTGGAATTCTCGGCGTACGGGTCAGTAGCTTCGATGTCTTATATCGAAACATAATATTGCCGTATCAACCTTGATAATCCTTGAATCTAATCTAATCTTGACACTTCTATTGCGCCGTTGTCCTAGCACTCTAGGCAACAACAAAAGTGAATTAAAACTGCCGTATTTAATCATAATACAGTTGAAATATCCAGTCGAAATCTGTGCACTTGTAAACACTAGGAACTGGGCTGCGTCAGGTAAGAAAGCTGAGTGGTGAGTTTAGCGCCAAGGCCTAAACGACATTGGAAAACTGGTAATGCACGCAGTTCACTTCAAAACTCAGCAGTGTCTGTGCTACATAGGCCTAAGTTTACGTGTTATATACGCATGGAACAGACGACCTAAAGCAGACACAGTTTTTTAAATGCAAAAACTGGGCCATGATGCCACCATATATTATGAATACACCTGAACATATTATATATGATATATACCTAAGTCATGATGCCAAGTTTTAAAAGTTTTTATCTACCTGTTGTAGGTGGATCCTCGGATGATGATTCAGGCTCCTGGTCCTCTTCAGATCTTTGACAAACTCCATCCGAAGTTTTGTCTCATCGTCGGGCAAGGAAAGCTACGAGATATAGCAACGACGGAGTATCCTTTCTAAAGCGTCGTATCTTATCTAAAAAAATTAGAAAGCGCCTTTCACAGCATATAGACTATTTTGCAACTGTTACACTCACATTTCCTACCTTGTGGAGGCCTTCTAGAAGGTCGACCACGTGAACAGTTTAATCTGTTCGGACTAAACGCTTCAATAGCGCCATTTTAATGTGCTAAGTATGAATCTATGTTCGCTGCTAAGTGAAGGCGGCATACATAGTCCTCCATGCTGTATGAAGGCCGACATTCGGCTCTGCGAGTTGCTTTCCAACAACCCTAGTCCAAATAGTTCTAGGTCGACGACTTGGTCTTCTCCAATCCCGCAAGGCCTTGTTATGGCGGCCTACATGGCTCTGCAGTGGTTCCCGTCTCCTGGAGTACGACCAACATGCCCGACGAAGCGCAATCTGGGTTTTCGAACAGTGGCATAGGCTGGTGCCATAGCTATTCTCCTTCTGATCACGAGATTGGTCAGATGTTCTGAGTATGGATTGAGAAGGATCCTTCTGACGCACCGCAAGTCGAAGGTGTTTCTTGTTTAGGGCCTCTGTCCGTGACAGACCACGTCTCGCAACTGCAGAGGAGTACGAGCAGTTAATATTCGCTTTTTAGAACTATATTTTAGTATTCAGCTCAGCTGTAGAGCGGAGCAACATATTATGTGCTTATGCAGAGAGACTATACAGGATCTGGCGATAGCAATTTGGTGCTTGATCTATACTGTGACATAGACCGTTGGAACAACTGGGCACTCGCTAAGTTAGACCTAGGCTACTTTTCAATTTAAAACAACGATTGGCCTCCTTGCGTCTGTGGTCGGCTGCAGCTGTGGAGACTTTCCTTAACTTGCTTTTCTCAGTCTAGGTTTTAAGAATATCTGCACGATTGAAGACGTTGCTGATGCATATCCACTTCTCGACATGGTCGACCATGACAACAGAAGAAGAGTTGTAAGTATATCTTCAATGAGAAGTAGGCCTATAGGCTACATATCTTCCATTGGACAGAGAAACATATTTCCAAGGCGTCTTCTTCTGATAGCTTCGTAAGCATGAGATGCGCAGTATGTGTGCATGGATGTCTGAACGGTAGAAAACGTAACTCTGGTTCATTAAGTCCAATTGAATTCTAGCAATTTTTCGTTCACTGACTAGACATGCCAATCAATAATAGTCAATAGGTCTTCCATTAATAATTATCTTTTAACTCTCTTTTCCTGACAGATAATCTTCTGCGCCTATGAGCAATTGAGCATCTGACATTAATTAGTTCCTTTGATTAAGATAATTATCGGGGCTGTAGAGTTAGTTGTCGGGTCGGTAGCACTTGAGATGATGACAAAGACGTTGACGACGACAACGGCGATGATGATGATGACCGTGATCACGCTGATGATCATGGTCATGATAATGAGGTTGAATGAATTATAGCGAGAAGGAAGGTGAACGGCAGGGTACATGATTAGTCCTGCATGTACAATATTGGTGCGTTCCTTTTTACAGGCTGTGCATGGTTACGTGGAAAAAGATTTTCCAAGAATCGAGGGTATGTTGTGCATTGTACAAGCTATGCGCACCAGATAAGAAATACATTTACAAGATTTCTATAATTATCCTCAGCATCATTATCGTCAGCATCATCAGCATCATCAGCAGGATCATAATCATTAGGCCAAAACAAAATAATGGTGTGTTTCCGGTAACCCGACCGACCCGTTTTTTTGCCGCGGGAACAATTTTTTTTTTCCCCACTTCACATACATTAAGCCTTTGCATGCCGGTGATGCAGAATCGCGACATTATAGGTGCATTCACTGAAGCAGAGACGTTAACGGAAACTAGCGGTCTTTCAATGGAAATAATGGTGCCGTAAATTACAGCAATAAAAGGGCCAAAGTGTGGAGTTTGGGAGATGGAAGTAATAGACCCGAAAGTGGTGGATTTTCTCACGGTAATTTGACAGGGTTATTTGACAAATCTGACCGCCATATTCGTTGTATCAGAAATACCTATTATCGTACGTGCCATTATAAAAGTAAAGCCTCCTAATAGCAATCAGCCTACTTAACAACCGCCATAGCATTCTACTTTCGTAACAACCAGCCTTCTTAGCAACCAAGCTTTGTAGCAAGCAGCCTCTATGTCAGCCTCATTAGCAACCAGTTTCAAAGTCAAACTTGACCCCTTTAGCAACCGCCTTCCTTAGCAGCAGTTATCCTTAGAAACTGTCCTTCTTAGCAACTGCCTTCATTAGCAACTAATGTAGTCTCCTTAACAACCAATCTTTGTAGCAACCAATCTTCGTAGCAAGCAGTCTCCTTAGCAGACGACGTTAGGAAACCATATTTCTTTCTATGCAGCGTTAATAATATAACAATAAATGGACTCAATGTTTCCCATGGACAATTTACACACATGTATGATGTTGAGGAGATAACAGACACAGAAAAGTCAGCGATTTTCTCACGATACCACCCATGCATATTTCCTAAACAGCCATTGTCTGCTACACGTTTATTGTTTAATGTACATAATCCATAATTCCTTCCCCATCCCTGCCCCATTTCACATTGCAAAAAATGATGTAAATAAAAATGAAATAAATAAGATTGTTTTCTACAGCAGTTTGTAGGTACATTCTGCAAATAGGCATTTTTAATACTCACATAGAAAATACATACTTTTGTACAGCATGTACCGCTGTGCATAAATGGGCAGTGGCGTAATTTTGGGAAATCGCTGCATAAAATTATTTTACCAAAATAAAATTATTTTCCTACCTACCTACCCAGTTTTTTTTAGCTCTGTTACCGGAAACACACCATTATTTTTTTTGGGCCTTATCATTCGCCAGATGGTGTTGGTAAAATTAGCAATAGGACGTGTTGGTTGCCTTGCATGGCTGCCAAACAGTTAAATTCGACTCCTGTAATTACTTGTGATCATCCGTTCATACTATAAATTATTGTTATCATGCTGCATAACTGCGGTGTGTCGGTTTGAAATAATACACGAAGATTATTATTTTTTTTACCCGAGGTATCAAGGATCCCTCAGGTGGCCTAAAAAGTCCGGAGAATGCTCGAGAAATTATTATTAATTATTTATTATTATTATTATTATTATTATCATCATCATCATCATCATCATCATCATCATTATCATCATCATCATCATCATCATTATCATTATATTACTGTATCCACATAGAATACATCTTCTATTTCTTTATTGACATTGTTCAGTGATCGTTCTGCTGGGTGAGCCAAAGCGCTGGGAGTCATCGCTTCAACTTCTCGTCGACATATTGACGTCTGATGGTAAACCGAATGATCCGCCGGACATCATCTCAGAGAAGCATATTCCAATCATCGCCTGCAATATGGACCTCCTGTTCCAAGAACGAGCAGCCATTCCAAGGTAAGGCCTTCTTCCCTACCGCGTTTCATATGGTCTTATCTCATTCAATGCATTCAAACTATTGAGCTTAACCAGTAGGCTACTACTGCTTTAACTTTTCCGGATTTTATGAAATTATATAAAAATATAAGTATTCATAATATAAGACTATGAACGGAGAACCAAGTTTTCGAAATAATTATGACAAGTAGCCTACAGACATGGTCTATCTTCCATTCTGGAAACATGAGCAATGTTCCAAGAGAAAACTAATCGAGCATTATTTAATGATATACTGATTAATTTCACAGAATACATGCTGGTGTAGGAAATGCATTTTCTTTTCAGATACGGTCATGGTGCTTTCCTCGTATGTCTTGAAGCTCTTTACAGGGTAAATATTTCACTTTCAGCGTAACTGTATAAAATGTTGCAGTTTCTAGGTCTTAAGGATATGCACGCAACTGCACCGAACCATGACAAGTAGAGGTCATTGGAATGTCAGCGGCAATTGTTCGGCGTAGAAGTGAGCCGCTCTCATGTCATCACTGACATAAAGAGTTTTAGCAGTAAATATACGCCTGCCAGTATGTCCATCTGGAATTAAATAGAAGCCAAATTCCCTGTATGGGTCTCATACAGAGCTTATATGGGTCTCATGTAATGCCCATGGAAGAACTGGCTGTCATGTTGCAGATGTTCTGTATCGTAAAGCACAATTAAAACAGTTGCACTGTAATGTAATGTAATGTAATGTAATTAGTGATTTATATAGCGCTGCTCGCAGCCGAGGCCATTCAGTAGCGCTCCCAGTGTGAGAACCCCGAGAGAAGAAATAGGTTTTAAGGAGAGAGAGAGAGATGAAAACAATGATCCAGAAAGGAAAGTCTCACACAAAGTTAAGGGAAGGGCATTCCATAAAGAGGGCCCAATGATGGCAAAGGATCGAGTTTCAGCAATCGTGGTCCTAGCTCGTGGGACAAAGAAGTCAGACCGGTCCAGAGATCGGAGAGGCCGATGAGAAGATGCAGAAAGAGGAGGACGAATGACATCCCTGAAGTATTTAGGAGCAAGTCCCAGTTTGGATTTGAGGACCAAAGCAAGGACTTTAAATTGAATGCGGTCAGAGAGAGGAAGCCAATGCAGTAGGTTGACCATGAAAGATTATATACGGGAGTATTTAGGAAGGTGAGCAATCAATCGAGCAGCAGCATTGAGAACAGATTGAATAGGGGATAGACGGACCTTGGGAAGACCAATAAGTAGGGAATTGCAATAATCAATTCTAGAACAGACAAATGCATGGACAATGGATGTCATGGTAGAGAGAGGAACAGATCTGCGAATAACCCTGAGACGCCTGAGACGCCGGAGGTGAAAGTAAGAGGATCGTGTAAGGTTGGTTACACGAGCAATAAAACTTCACTGTCTAATTAGTACCATATTAAAGGATTAGTTCTATTAAAGGATTAGTTCAATTCGATTAACACAAATCGCTCGCTGTGCAATGATTAACTTATTTAAGACAGCTGAATAAATATAATTTATGTGACTGTCGCTTGTAGAAGGTGAGCGGATATGATCTCCAGTACACGGCTCTCGTCGGAAAGCCGAGCGAGATAACATATCGCTTTGCCGAACATGTTCTTACGCGAGAAAGCAGAAACCTTGGATACACGGAACCATTGAAGACCATGTACCTCATAGGGTAAGTCAATTCAGAATGCACAATCTATAGGTTGTCCCATCTTCAAATACAGTCTTTTTTAAAGGACTTGCTGGATAGATAAAATCCCTCTAATTCAACATGGTTGAATAATACTTGAATTAGACTTATTAGAGGGATTCTGAGTCAGCACTAGAGTTAGATAGTGTTCCAGTCTATTGCTTAGCAAAGCAAACTCAGTCTCCATCAATGCAGTCAGTCTCATGGCTGAAGCTCAGCCTATGTCAGTTTAAGTTTTACTGGTATCTGTCAAATATATCCCCGTTAGATGAGTTTCCGTTTGTGTTTAGTTTGCCGACTCTTAACTATTATCTTCTTGTAGCTAAATCCTAACTCCAGGCTTAATTCCTACGGGTTAAGCTGAGTCACTTGTAATGCCTCTTCTTCCCTTGTGGCATTTGTCTAGGGACGTCATTTTGGGGGATAGGGGAGGGGCAAACACCTTCTGAATTTGATGGAGAAATCAATTACTTGTGTATGTCAGTGATGAAATAATATTGCTTTATTCATTACTAGGAGTCTATGAGAGCAGAAATATCAAACACAGTAAGAAATAAATAAGAAAAAAGAAAACATGCAATGTAATGTAATCGAACATTTATATAGCGCCGCTCGAAATCATCAGCGCTCTCAACCCGCATCAGTGCCTGGACCAGCGAGCAAGAAAAGTCTTATGGCGTCTTCGGAACTTGGAAGGTGAGAGGGCTAGTAGCACGAGGCGGAGGGACTATAGGGAAGACAGTTCCAAGCTGAGGGGTCAACACGAGCAAAGTACGTGGAATGGGCCGTAATAGAGCACATTCGCGGGACAACCAACAGGCCGCAGGTCGACGATCGCAAAGAGGCCCTTGTAGGTAAGGAGGAGACAAGAGTGCAGAAAACCTCAGGTAGCACGAAGCCACCCCGACAAGGCAGTTGCGCATGAGGGAAAGAGTTTTAAACTGTACATGCTGTTGAATAGGGAGCCAATGAAAGGAATTCCGAATAAAGCCAGAAATATGAGCAAGCTTTGGAATGCCACCTGTGAACTGAGCAGCGGCATTGAGAATAGACTGAAGTTTGTGAATAGTACAGGAGGAGAGGCGAATGTATACAGCGTTTTCAAAGTCCACCCGAGTGCACATCGAGGCATGGACCAGAATAGTAATGGCATGCAGTGAAGTGGATATGCGAATGGAACACAGCTGGCGCAGATGGTAGAAGCAGGATCTCGAGACCGAGTTGACCTGATCAGTAATAAAAGAAAGGATGAGGTCCAAAACAATTCCAAGGTCGCGAACATAAGGGAAGACTGGATGAGAGGAAATCTGAGATGGAGAGAATCAGTATCAGTCTTATTAAGCTGGAGGCGGCCACCAAGCCACTTGAACTGTATCTGGATCGGGATTCAACCGCAGGCGGTTAGAGGAGAGCCAAGCGTCTGGTAGACGAGGTTTAGGGCAACATTCTGGCACAAAGAGCAGAAGGTCAGCACGAACGTGGGATCGTTTCCCACTACCCTCCCAAAGGTCGACTCAGCCTTTCATTAGCCAGATGGCGTTGGTAAAATGAGCAGTAGGACGTTATGCATGTCTGCCAAACAGTTAAATTCGATTCTTGTAATAACTTGTGATCATCCGTTCATACTTCATACTATGAATTGCAATCATACTGCAGTGTGTCAGTTTGAAACAATAAACGAAGATTATAAAAAGGCAGATAAACGCTAATAAACGCTGTACCATTTGCCAGGGGCTTCATTTGAGGGGTTATATCATTTAACCACAGTTTTGCACATGTAGACTAAATACAAATCTTAACAACTTAATAACAAGCTGGCCAAGCTTTGCCCCTGAAAAAGTGTTTGCCCTCTGAAAAACTGAAATGACGTCCCTGAATATGTATACCCAAAACGTGTTTAGAACTAACATCTGAAGTCGACAACAGATGCTCTTAATCATTTGGAAGTCAGTTCGATGTCCCGTTGTCTCCTGTAATTATGTAGAAGCACTTTATAGCTGGCAATACACGCTATAGCTGAAGATGAATATTGTAAGTGTCCACCCAATCAGTTAACTTCTCACACATTTAACTATTCGTTTACCAAATCGCTTTGTACGGACTGTGATCAGTGCGCCCAAATTTCTACCAACATATTAAAGTACAGACTTCTGTTTAATTGACTTGTTCAAATACTTACACGTGTGCAACTGTCCTTTGCAGGGATGCTCCAGGGGTTGATATAGTCGGCTGCAATCTGTACCAGCGCTACGTCGATCGGCTCAAGAAACGTCGCATGAACAACACTTTGGTCGAGGGTGAGATTCAGGACTCGAGGCTCATAGAACTCTACGACGACCAACTTCCGGCCTCCCGCAACGTTCCCCTCAGCGTCAAGTTCTTCCCGCAGACGGTCGACAATGTCAAAGGCCTGCTTGTCTGCACCGGGGTCTACAAGAAAGGCACGAAGCTCGAAGTGCGTGCAACCGAAAAGAACTTACACGGACATCGTGACTTCCCGAACAGCTCCGAACTGCAGAAACCTTCGGAAACGTTCGACGATGTTGAAGCCGCCATCGATTACATCCTGGAAAAAGAGACGGAGGGTCTGTAGTCGCCTGAAAAAAGAAACAAGACATCCTTTGTGATTAGGATTTAACAGACGTTAGTCACTGGCTCATAAGCTAAATCAAGCGCATATTAAAAACCGTATGAAAAGCCTATATATGAATCTATTACATGGCCTATAAGACTCACCTAGATCGTGCATGAACCTATTCAGGGACTATGCGTAAACTTATTATTTGGAACTATAGAGACATTAAGAACAAAGACTGAATTAGATCTACCAGTCGAATCTCTGAAAATGTCTTCTGGACAGGTCATGGGACCTATACGTTGCTACGTTTCAACTTCAAGGCCGGGCTTCCTCACTAACAATCAACGACCACTAATGAGACTTAGAAAACTATACGGCATGATACCAAATAGTTTAGTCTAAATGTTCTATTTTTGTATTTCCACTGCTTGTTAAATATATCTACATTTTTGACACTAACAAACTACTTAAATAAGATTTCGGCAACTTTATCAGGTTAAATCGAGCCAATGACTATGCTGGCTACGTCAATCAAACTCCGAACGTATTTGCCATTTCTGCAGGTCTTCTGCGTCAATTGTAAACAACTGAATGTGATAAGCCTATCCAAGGCTTCGGGCATAATGTCCTAAGAATTCCTGATCAACGAAATGTCTGTTTCAGACATATAATATTATTGTGATTTGAACATTGTTAATATTACCAATTTGATATTAATTTGCATCAACAATTTTCTGTTCAACACATATTTTCTGCCTATCTTAAAAAGAGAAGTTTGGATAACTCTGTTAGCCATGGATATATGCGCGCCTTTGAGGTCATTTGAAGGGTGGTGTATTAAGTGCCTTAATAGATGCATACATAGCATACATACATGTATATACATACATAAATACAATAATGCTTGATTGAATCATTGATTAGATCAATTAGCCCCTCCTTTAATGTATACTGAGTTCAAAAAATATATATTTACCAGGGAGCTTTTGGTAAATTGATTCATTTGGGATATCTTTTGTGGCTTACCGTTTAAAGAATTGTTTGTTGGTAGTTGATTTTCAAATGATAGGCCTGCCACTATAGACTCAATATTATCTCTATATGTGTGTGACACAAAGTTAGACTGTAAAAATGATGTAAAAAGATTCATGTCTTTCCTAAGGGTAAATTCTCAAGATGCAAGTTTGTTACAGAACTTCAGAAGTTGTGCTTGTAGATTAATCTATGACTGAACTATCTTGTTCTCTGAATTAAAATGTCTGTGTTGGGCTTAACATATTAAACCAATATCAATGCTCGTTGTGGCGAATGTAGAAGTTATAAATTAATTAGAAACGATCAATTAATGCTTACAAGACGTGCAATAGATGACTGATTGGGTCTCCCTTTCCTTACCTGGAACTCTCTTCCTGTATCTGTCCATTCTGCCCAGTTGCTCTTGTCGTTTTGCGCTCAACTTTAAGACCTACTTTTTCAAATTGCACATCCACAATAGGCTGCTTCTCTGTCTGTCTTAGCGGACTTATATTCTGGATACTGACCTCATTACAGCATCGTTCTGGTGCGCCATCGCTCGGTGTCTAGTGCATTAGACACCGGCACGATAGAAGTTATTAATTATAATTATTTAGGCCTACGTAAGTTACCTTACGGTACCTTACCATATCTAGCTATATCTTAGTGTATGAGCTAGTAGCAATGCTAGCGCATTCGATGTGTATATATATAGACCCCTCGTTGAAGATTCTGTGCTCGCGCGCAAGAAGATCGAGTCACTCATCCATTGTTATCGGCCATCAAAATTTAGGTCTATTTCAACAAATTAAAACAGTTCAGCTGTGGAGAATTATTGCCCACGTTGTTGATGGGTCAATTCGTCTCTATAGCTATCATAATGTTTTTTAATATCTTACACGCACTGCAGTTGTTGCATCGATGGCTCTGCGTTGACCAGAATTGGATTGGATCCTCAATTTAACGGCAGCTTATGACAACATAGGCCGTTGCCGCCGACAAAGATTATGTTTTGGCATATTACAGCTCTTATATTGACCAGAATGAGAGACCAATTAACTATAATCGTCGTAATGCTCGGTAACTGTCTTTGAGCTTAAAAGGTTATCACCGTGCACCACTGCATCGTTAATTGACTCAATAATTAGCCTAGCAGTTAATTAGAGCTAAGGGGAAAATTAGGAGAGAAATGACGCCTCCTGTCTTACAACTGCACCGCTGTTATGCGCATGCGTCGAGTCTGCGCGTATGAGAGTGATTGACATTTGATGTGGATTCGTTGAAGCATTGTGCTTTGTCAGGTTCAGTTTTAAAATTTGTATGAACCAAGGAACCCGAGGAACTGTCTTTCCACAGAAATGAACGTATACGGCGAATGATTGACAGTTGAATTGTTGTCGACCCATTTCACAAAGCACTCAATTGGCTTCAAAAGATTCGCTGAAAGATCTGCGCACTTCTGTTGTTCTCTGTTTCATTGTCATCCTGTGTTTTGGTGAAGTTTTTCGTCTTCATTTTTTAATTTTTTCTGTTCCGCGACTGAATTGCATCCTTCTTCAAAGCGATTGGTCGATCGACCTATAAAAATGCCCATATAAGACTGCATAGCAAATGTATTTAATTATATATTACATATACAGAGAGAGACAGACAAACAGACAAAGACAGAGACAGACAGACAGAGACAGACAGACAGACAGAGACAGAGAGACAGAGACAGAGACAGAGAGAGAGAGAGAGAGAGAGAGAGAGACAGAGAGAGAGAGAGAGAGAGAGAGAGAGAGAGAGAGAGAGAGAGAGAGAGAGAGAGAGAGAGAGAGAGAGAGAGAGAGAGATTAACGGATATAATATGATCCATGGGTAACCCGCAAAAAGCGCCTTTGACATATGCGCCCGACAAGTGCGCCAAAGAACACATACAAACCCCGACATATGCGCCCCGACAGAAGCGCCACATGATAACCGACAAATGCGCCCCGGTGCAAGAGAAGGGTCTAACGAAAGCAGCCTTTCACTAAGTAGAACAAAACGTTCAGTTAACTCGTCGATTGCAGGTGGTTCCATCAGTTATGGGACTCTTCCAATCCTCGACTACCTCCGGAGAACTGCTCACAATATTATTTAGAAATTTAGTCGGTTTGAACTGTCTGACAAGTTGCAGCCTTGCAGGAACTTATGACAATCGCCTTTCAAAAGATAAAATCTATAACTGTGTAACTGTCAGCCTGGCAACACACTTTCCTTCTTCGAATGTTTTATTAGTTACTATCTAGTTTATTATTTAGAGGTATTAAAAAATCGGGCACTGTGGCGCTTTCGCAGTACGTGTGATTCTCGTTAACGATAACGATAACGAAAATGTTCGTTAACGAAAATAAAATGATTTCGTTAACGATAACTATAACTATGACTAAAAAATATAATTAACTATAACTATAACGAAAATAACACTAACGAAAATTCATCTTTATTTTCGTTAATGCAAAAAAATAAAAATAGGAAGTGCAATATGGACGATTCGACATAAATGAGAACAAAAAAATGCGATATTTGTATTATGAAATTTGTCGGTTACTTTGGAAACTCGTGTATTCATGAAGCTGAATGCACCCATGCTTCAAAGGCTTTCAAAGCTCTGAGCATATTGTGAAACAACGTGTTAATATGCACAATTTTGGTTATAACCTTAATTATTGTAACTAAGTATAGTAACTAAAATTAACTAAAATAAAGATCCATTAACTATAACTATAACTATAACTAAAAATAATACTAACTATAACTATAACTATAACTAAAATAAAAAAACCATTAACTATAACTGTAACTATAACTAAAATAAAATCTGTAAGGAGAATCCCACTGCGGTCTGGGTGATCGAGGTCAATAAATGGCGCAATATGTGTGCAAGCATCAGTGTGATTCTCGTTAACGATAACGATAACGAAAATGTTCGTTAACGAAAATAAAATGATTTTGTTAACGATAACTATAACTAAAAAATATCATTAACTATAACTATAACGAAAATAACACTAACGAAAATTCATCTTTATTTTCGTTAATGCACAAAATTAAAATAGGATGTGCAATATGGATGATTCGACATAAATGAGATCGAAAAAATGCGATATTTTTATTATGCAATTTGTCAGTTACTTTGGAAAATCATGTATTCATGAAGATGAATGCACCCGTTCTTCAGAGGCTTTCAAAGCTCTGAGAAAATTGTGAAACAGCGTGTTAATACGCACAATTTTGATTATAGCCTTAATTATTGTAGCTAAGTAGTAACTAAAATTAACTAAAATAAAATTCCATTAACTATAACTATAACTATAACTAAAAAATAATCAAAATTGTGCGTATTAACACACTGTTTCACAATTTTCTCAGAGCTTTGAAAGCCTCTGAAGCACGGGTGCATTCATCTTCATGAATACATGATTTTCCAAAGTAACTGACAAATTGCATAATAAAAATATCGCATTTTTTCGATCTCATTTATGTCGAATCATCCATATTGCACATCCTATTTTAATTTTGTGCATTAACGAAAATAAAGATGAATTTTCGTTAGTGTTATTTTCGTTATAGTTATAGTTAATGATATTTTTAGTTATAGCTATAGTTATCGTTAACAAAATCATTTTATTTTCGTTAACGAACATTTTCGTTATCGTTATCGTTAACGAGAATCACACTGATGCTTGCACACATATTGCGCCATTTATTGACCTCGATCACCCAGACCGCAGTGGGATTCTCCTTACAGATTTTATTTTAGTTATAGTTACAGTTATAGTTAATGGTTTTTATTTTAGTTATAGTTATAGTTATAGTTAGTATTATTTTTAGTTATAGTTATAGTTATAGTTAATGGATCTTTATTTTAGTTAATTTTAGTTACTACTTAGTTACAATAATTAAGGTTATAACCAAAATTGTGCATATTAACACGTTGTTTCACAATATGCTCAGAGCTTTGAAAGCCTTTGAAGCATGGGTGCATTCAGCTTCATGAATACACGAGTTTCCAAAGTAACCGACAAATTTCATAATACAAATATCGCATTTTTTGTTCTCATTTATGTCGAATCGTCCATATTGCACTTCCTATTTTTATTTTTTGCATTAACGAAAATAAAGATGAATTTTCGTTAGTGTTATTTTCGTTATAGTTATAGTTATAGTTAATGATATTTTCTAGTTATAGTTATAGTTATCGTTAACGAAATCATTTTATTTTCGTTAACGAACATTTTCGTTATCGTTATCGTTAACGAGAATCACACTGCCAGACCGTTATCTTTAGTGTCTGATTTTATACTAGCACTGTATTTTTATTGACATGAATTATGTTTTTAAAAAAAATTCATTACACTTTTAATGAAAATAGGGTTTCAGTAAAACAAGAAAAAACCAAGTGAAAACACAAGGTCTCCAGAAAACCTCATTTTAGAAGTTCGGATTAAAAACCAAGATCTTTGGGAAAACCGTTTTAAAAATGTTTTTAAAAAAAATTGATTACACTTTTAATGAAAATAGGGAAAACACAAGGTCTCCAGAAAACCTCATTTTAGAAGTTCGGATTAAAAACCAAGATCTTGGGGAAAACCGAAGGAGTGGTAACATTGCTGATGATCGGTCTCAGTTTCATTTCAAATAATGTCGCTAGTAAAGCAACTTCAATCTTGCGATAGTTAAAGGCATAAGCTTGACGTGCCACATGACTGACGTTAAGATTTCGAAATGTCTGTGGTCTATTTGAAGCCGCTTCTTATTTTCATATTCATTTATTAATAAATGGTGGCAAAACGCCGGCAATGTTTCAAAAAAATATTTTTTTATTTAGCTTTTCTGCCGCCCCAGAATCATGCCGCCCTAGGCGGCCGCCCAGTCCGCCTAGTGGTTAAACCGGCCCTGCGTCCAGGCTCAAGCACTGACTCCCTTGACCAATCAATCGACTAAGCGTAATCCACGATAAAGACTAGTCCTATCTATGCATGGGACAATTAGATATTATCTTTCTCTTTGAGCGCCACTAAAATCGTAAATATAAATGTACACGATTTTATATAGCGACCGTATACAATCGGCCTCAATGACCCTGTTCAGTTTTCAATGAATTGATCGGGCGAAATCCTTCACCAACGCTGCTCTTTTGAATGGGCGTCACGCCGTTTAATGTCCCCGTGTATGAACCGTGCTAGCCCGTATTATTCCTCTGTCCCGTAGCATAAACTATTACATTAGCAGTGCGGCCATTTTGAACACTTTTATTAAAAACACGACAGATAGAAATATTTCTATATAATGACACCTAGAGTAGACAGAAAGGGAGACGTTGTAAAGTCCGCAAAAATCACCAAACACATTGAAAAAGCAGCCATATGGCATTGGGACAGTTAATTGAGTCTCTTAATTTTACTGACACGGTGACACCGGTTTTGATTGTCTCCGCGAATTCCCTTCTACGCCTTTCCATTCACTTTCTGCAGCGCAGACTGCTTTGTTTGTAGGTGGGTGATGATACTTGAGATGATTGAGTAGATTAGTCGTGTTTTTATCGGCTGTGAGCCGGTGTTACGAAATATAGTAGGGGAAAGTTGCTAAAGATGGACCAGCGCCTAAGACGAACCACTCTGTGATTGGCCACAAGGATTGAAACTGGGTTATCACGTGATGGTGTCCTAGCTAGCAGGTCTAAAGGTGGCTGAAATGAAATAATTAGATGTATGCTAAGCGGTAAGACGTTCGAGAAAACAGACAAAAAGGAAATTGACATTGCTTGATCTAATAATCGTTTGGGGTAAAAATGACCCAAAAACTGAGAAGGGACTTGCTGGAAAGAATTAAATTCTTTTGTAAACTAGGCTTTTCATTTCCTTACAGGTTACACTGCAAGAAAATCCAACACCATGACTGCTTAAAATGTAGCTCGAGTTTGAAGTGGATGGATGCAAGTTGCCTAAAGATGAAACATGTGTGGTCCATGTTATGCGACTATGGTCCATCTTAGGCAATAATGGCAATTACAACAAACGTTTGTGCATAGATGATATTTTAGTTTTTCTTTAGACATGTTAATTCATGCTGATTATTACTACTGCGATTATTGTACCTATTTGCATTTGTTTATTTAAAAAAACAGAGAATATGGACAAAATGTTAAACTGCAAGAAAAGTTGAAAGTTTTTGTTTAAATTTTTAAATATTTATTTCTGAATTTTAAAAATAAAAAAATGAGGACATTTTCATGATTTCTTTTCGTTATCTATTAAAGAAAATTACATAATGTGTGCTGTAAAATGTAAGCCTATTTTAGCAGGCATGGTTGATGAATAAAGACTGGATGCCCATCTTTAGCAATACATTTATTTCATGGTTCATCTTTGGCGCCCAGGTTCTTAAGATGGACCATTTCTGCAATTTTTTATTTTTAATATTTTTCTCATCTAAATTATTAAAATTAAAATTATATTATATCTACTTGTATATTAATACCCAATCTATGTAATGGCCGCGTAGTATAATTATTTTCTTACAATAGATGGAGAAAAAAGACGATCATCCTTAAGTGGTCCATCTTTAGCAACTTTCCCCTATCCCCCTAAATGAACATCCCCTTAGCGAAATGGAGTATCCGGTTTAGTTTGCATTTATGGCGGTTTTCTAAGTGTGTTCAGTCGTTGATTTATTGTACACATAACACATTTTTTGGCGTGTCTTTAGTTTGTACGTCGACCTGAAATTAATTTAGCGGCTGGTGACAGCTGTAGTCGTACGTCGACAACAAAGTCTTTACACAGAATCGGTCCGCAGACTCAAATTTGCAATCGTTGCAGTTGTGTCTACAGTGACGGCGATAGTTATAGTTTTCTAAATCCTTTAAACGCCCTTCGCGGTCAAGAGGAGCTTCGTTGCCATTAGTTACACGATTGAAGTCTAACAAAATGGCTGTCTTTCAAAAGTAATTTTTTATTCGGTTCGGGAAACGTTTACGGTCAATTACTCACAAAAGATGAATACCACAATGGCCGACCGTGGGTGCAGTCAACTGTGACGATGGCGACATCTGGTGAACAGCGACATAACAAACGCTGTCTATTGCGAATGGCGTTGAAGAGAGAATGCATTCGACAGGCGACAGAGTGTATTAGTCGGGTGGAGGGATTGAGGCATGAATGAGGGGACATTATTTAAGTGCTTAGGACGTGATGAAAAGGCAATTATGGGTTTCGAGAGGCTGCAGCTGCCTGGAAGAGAGATTTGTTGAACGGTATACGTGAAGATGATCCCAATTATACAAAAGAAAATGGACAGAAGAAAAGGAGTGAGAGGGAAGGCAGCCGTCCAGGAAACCGATGCGTAGGCTTATGTGTCTAGAACTGTTGCTGTCTGTCTGTTTGTTTCTCTGCCTAAAAGAGGTCTTCTACCAAAGATATTGTCAGCCTATCAGATGCATTGCTTGACTGGTTGTATCAGCCCTTTGGGATTATTGCAATATCCTAATGATTGAAACGAACACTCAAAACACTCCAAGCTTAGCCTTCCGCACAGGTAATTTGTGACCTACACACTTTGGTCTCATTGGCACTGAAAAACAACTATAGGTCTGGCTGGCCGGAAGCCGTAGTTGGGGTGTATCTACTGGTCAGATAGTGAACCGGTCAGAATTTCATGGATTTAAGATCAAAAACGAGATTAGTAAATTATCAATAATGTAAGTTTCGCAAATTAAAAGCTATTCCTACTATTTGACTGCCGTAGCCTATATATACGTTGTCTACTGGTCTACTTATTTCACGAATTCCTCGGTCACCCAGTTTTCCAATTTTCTCTTTCTCCTATTTACCTCCCCTTGGTGACTGACCATTTTCCTGATTCAAGGTCTTGACGTCTGGCACGTTAACTTATTATTCATTCATTCATTCGTTCGTTCATTCATTCATTCATTCATTCATTCATATAATTCATTCGTCTGTCTGCGCTTCTGTCAATTAATTAACCCTTTATAATCGATGGAGATGTGCAAACGAATTATTCTATTATAGCCTATGTAGATAATATATCTATATAATACAATTATGGGTTTCTTCATTTATTCATTTAATGCAGTTATGTGGCGTCCCTTAACATGTAGCTATTCGAGAGCACTACCAGGCATTTTGTGACAAAGAAAGTGTTTAAGATTTGGTATACAAAATTACCTCCGGCATCCTGACCAGTAAGCAGGACGTAAAAGAAGAAGGCCAACATTTGCATTGTCTATGCAGTTGTACTTTGTTCTGAAGCTGATAATTATTTAAAGGATGACATAGCACCGTTGAGAATTTGAGATGCGTGCAAAGAGCGCAACCGGATTGCCACGGCTCGTGCAGTGCATGAACAGATCTCAGGCCAATCAAACGTTCTCTGATGGACGCTACTTAAAAGTAGTTTAACTACAACAACTTCTTACTATACTTTGCAAGTAGTTTGCTTAGTAATAAGTAGGCCTGGCTGGTTTTAGAAACATTTAACTTTTGAAACTACTTTTACAGTATCTGATGTAATTTAAGATTGCGATGATCATAGGCGTAGTCTAGAGCACTCCGAAATACATGCGGGCAAAGGAACAAGATTCGTTGAGGGCACATACAACAGATTACACCCCCTAAGATACCACGACAGAGGACAGCAAGACCGATAGTAATGAAGGTGCACGTGCGAAGGTGACGCTATCTCAAATACGCCATCGGAATATACAGGCTCTTCAGAAAGATGCACGGGGGGGGGCGTGGGAGAAGCAGCCTTAAAGCGGATTTGTGCAACATATATAGTTATTGTCATCCCGTTAGACCCGAAACAGAAGCACAGAGCTTCTCGTGTAGTTTAAGGCGATCCGTCTGTTTCGGCTGTCCACATAAAAAGATCTTGAGTCTGAATTTGTGGTCGACCTGAGACCAACATTCGTGTTTCTTGCATGTTATTTCAATCAGTGCGAGAGTTTTCGCAGTAAGGTCACAATTCGGGCAACACAGCTGGGATAACGTGAAGCTGGAGTTACGGCAAGTCGATCGATATAGGGGATTATAGGCTATATTAATCGATGCACTTACTTTGTATTTCTTTATGAAAGTTTGTGCAAGTGTACATACTACATAGGGCCTATATAATATGGTCAATAGCAACATCTCAGTTGCTGATGCCATGCATTCATTGGGTCTACCATGAGGAAATCAATTAGAAAAAACAAATGATATACAATATATAAAATATACTTCAATTTGACTCAGCGCGAGTAAGCACTGACACTTTTAAAACTCAGCAATTTCCTTCGAATAAATCATGAAAGTTAATATACCAATGGATCTCCTCTTCGAATGGCCCAAGGAGTCTTTAGTCACTGCTAACGTACATGTACACCATCGGGTGTTCCCAAAAGTCTTTGATCAATGATAGGGGGCACAGAAGGGTAAGAATGACCTCTGCTGATTTACAACTGAACCGTTGCTATGCGCATGCGTCTGAGTCTGCGTGAACTGCAAGTATGACGAGTGACTGACATTTGTTATGGAATCATTATTGTATGGCGCCTTTCGAAATGTCGTTGACTGAAACAACAAGGTCCCTGAATGATCTGTCTTTGCATTGTGCTGTTTTTCGCTGTCATTCTGTATGTTAGCAAAGTTCGTTGCTTTTGGTTTTCTTGAGTGTTTTCTGTTGCGCGACTGTATTACGTCCTTCTTCATAGTAACTGGCCGATCAACCTAAAACATCATGTCCAATTAATGCAGTATTATTACAATGAACGTCACAGGCTACACAGTGCAAATAACACATCCAAACAAAGCAATGGTTTGTTAATCATATTACTGGTCACGTTCCACAGCAGTAAGAATTTGCGTTCAATTTTTCTATTTCATGTATCTCATTAATGAACAACGAAGTTTTTAGAAGGTTTTTTAAAAGATTATTTACTCTGCTAAGTGCTAACAGCAACGTGTTTGTCTAACACTTAACGGCACCGTTGATGTAACTCACGCTGTTTTCATAATCTGCATGGGCGCTCTAAGTTTTGTTGCAGTCACGTTTCATTGGTTTCGTCATTGTGCTGCAATTGTGTCCTCCAACATCCATCGTTTTTTTAAATCCTTTTGACGCTCTTCGCTATCAATAGGAGCTTCGTTGCCATTAGCCACACGCTTGACGCCCCAACAAAATGACTGTCTTTCAACAGTAATTTTTATTCGGTTCCTGGAACGGTCACGGTCAATTACTCACAAAGGATGAATACCACAATGGCCGATCGTTCGGATGCAGTCAACTGTGACGATGGCGACATCTGGTGAACAGCGACATAACAAACGCTGTCTATTGCGAATGGCGTTGAAGAGAGAATGCATTTGACAAGCGACAGAGTATATTAGTCGGGTGGAGGGATAGAGGCATGAAGGAGGGGACATTATGTAAGTGCTTAGGACGTGATGAAAAGGCAATTATGGGTTTTGAGAGGCTGCAGCTGCCTGGAAGAGAGATTTGTTGAACGGTATACGTGAAGATGATCCCAATTATACAAAAGAAAATGGACAGAAGAAAAGGAGTGACAGGGAAGGCTGCTGTCCAGGAAACCGATGAGTATGTATCTAGAACTGTTGCTGTCTGTCTGTCAACTGTTGCTGTCTGTCTGTCCAAATGAGGTGGGGGTCTTCTGCAAAAGATATTGTCAGCCTATCGGATAGAGGCATGAAGGAGGGGTTGTTGCGGCCCTTTAACTTTCGATTATTGCAATATCCTAATGATTGACACGAACACTCAAAACACGCCAAACTAAGCCTTCCGCACAGTAGACTTATCAATCGCATTCGCAACCTGATCGTTGATGAAACACTGCCTATTGTACAATGCCCTCGGAAGTCACGATGTAATACGAATTATGACTGCAGTTTTGATGAGCTTCACTTGGATCGATAAGAGAGACATTCCTCAAATCATAGACCATCTACAGCTTGCTTATTATTATTTTTATAATATTATGGCATGTAGGTAAGTTGTGACCTACAGCTACACACCTTGATTTCACTTCCACGGAAAAACAACAATGTCTGACCACGGGAAAACAACAATGTCTTCCGGCCAGTAAGCCGTATCTGGGGTGTTTCCGCAAAAGGCGCTTGTGAGTGTCCTATAGTCAAACTAGTGATATTGTTAGTGGAAACTAGATTTAGGTATGCATCATGCAAGAGAGTACACGTGCGATGACTTACGTTGTGCAGTTTGAAATAGAGGCCACATGCGTTGCAAACCGTGTCTCCGTTCTGTCTTCGGCGCCACAAAGTCGTCAGACTGGTTTCACAGTTGGCACAAGCCGTGTTCGTTCGGCGAATAGCAGTCTAGAAAACACACCCGTCAGACATACGTATTAACATAACTATACGTCTACTTTAGAAATCGTTCATATGTAAAGACGCAATCTTCAATGATTCTTCATGCTGTGTTCGATAAAAGTTTCCATGAATGTAATCGTAATCGTAACCAAGCATTTATATAGCGCCACTCAAAAACAGAGGCGCTCCCGACCCGGGCCAGTGTCTTCACTGGTAAAGAGAGGTTTTCAGGCGCTTGCGGAACTGGTCAAAAGAAATAGAAAAAGGTCAGTCCTGAGGTAACTGGTTCCAGCTATTGGGAACAACAATAGCGAAACTCCTAGACAGGGCCGTAGAAGTACACACCCGCGGGACATCCAAGTAACCACGGGCCGAGGACCGAAGGGAGGAACGACTGTGCAGAGAAGATACTGGGGTACAAAAGCCCTAAGATAGTGAGGAGCAGAGCCAGCAAGACAGCTTCGCATAAGGGAACAGACCTTGAATTGGATGCGCTGGCGGATGGGGAGCCAGTGAAGGGAGTCACGGATAAAATAGGAGATATGGTCAAACTTTGCAATGCCCCCGATGAGGCGGGCGGCAGCGTTTAGAATGGACTGAAGTTTAGATGTATTTGTAGAGGAGAGACCAATGTACACCGCATTCCCATAATCAATCCTGAAACAGATCAGTGCATGGACCAAAGTCGTGATAGCGTGCAGTGGTAGTGATTGGCGGATGGCACGGAGTTGGCGTAGGTAGTAGAAGCATGGCCAGCATTCTGGACGCTTTATTGTTCCTGACTAATTTAACCTAAACTATAGCCTAATAAACTTATATAGCGCTGCTATCAGATAAGCACATACGTCCATCGACGGTCGTTTCAAAATCACATGACACTATACGATTGAACGTCACTCCGTGTTTGCTAGAAGACAATTAATGATCATCGTGATTTTTTATTGATTCGTACTGTTACGAGCATCTTTTCATCTATCACGAACAAATTACTCTGCTAACAGACGATGCGCCGTAACGTTATAATAACCAGTCTTTTCTGCTCTAGCAACTGAAGGTGCTTTAAAAGTGTTTGGGTTAAAACGAGGACGTAACTTTGCTCCAGAAAGTGGTGGCGATCGATTGCCTCCGTTCCTTCCTCTTCCCTCCTCCCTGCCCTCCTTGCTATTCCCTTCTTCTGGCCCTCTGTCTGACTGGTGACAGCGCTTTTAAAAGTGGTGGTGTCTGGAGTCTGGACTTCACCGTCACAATACAAAGTTACTCCTATGAGTCTATTCTTCGGTGAAAAACATTTAAAATCAAGATAAGTAACAGGTAACCCATAAATCAAAGGCAAACTAAATAATGAAATTGCTCATAGAACTTTTGTTCTGAAGGCATTGCTGCTTAGTCAAATAAATTTCAATAGTCAGGTTGCTGCGTCTGTTCGAAATCCAGAGAGGCTGAGCCGAGCAAGTCAGTCATATGCTAAGGCGGAATTATTTTTGAGGTCATGAGTTATAAGGCAACGGGGAAATTAGAAAATTAGGCAAGACAGTGTGAACAGAATAGTTTTCAGTTTTAAATTAAATCTGTTATGATAGGCCTATAGGCCCTATACAGAATGAATTGTCTATAGACACTGACAGATGCGTGAGGTCTTTGAGAGTTACTTCCAACAGAGGTTATATAAAGAGGAATTGATAGGAATTGACTCGAGGTCGAGAAAAAGAACGTTTTGAGGAAAGATTTGCAGATATAAGAGCCTAAAATGAATGAATAATGCAATTTGCTAAATTCAACTGTTTCGAGAGAACCGATGTCATTACCTGGTACAGAATTTCTGCAGAATTCAACTTTGTTATGTATAAACTGCATGCAATGTGCCAATTGTGCAGGCGGTATTACGATCAAGCCTGGAGATTACGACCATGTACAAGTAAGGGTGAAATATGCCTCACGTGATCAGCAAAAGCAGTAAAGAAAACTGCGCACATTTTGCCACTCGAGGCAGAGTATTAATGCGCAGACGCTTTTACAAATTGTTGTTGAGGAACTTGAGCGCGTGAGTATAATTATAAGGTCCCTTCCAGGATTGTCTTTTATAAACGGATATTACTGCTCCAAGCGTAGATCCGCGTACATAAACTTAATTATTTATTGTTATAGATTTGACTGACCGTTCTGCGTTTTGGTTTGGTAAGTGGTCGACTGTGTCCGTTGACCTTGAAGTAGAGTCCGCAGGCGTTGCACAGATGATGTCCAGTGCCATCTCTTCTCCAAAGAGGTGTCGTCTTTGTTCCACAATTCACACACTGTCGTACATCTTTCGAAGGGAAAAAGAAACAAATGACATCAGCTAAATCATTGGCTAGAATTTCAGTCAGAAACACCACTCCCTCAGATTGCGAACATAATGTTTACATTGTTTAGTAGCTATACTTACCGTAAACCAGTTAACTTTTCTCAGCTGGTTTAAATTAATATGAGTAGGCTAGCCTATCTTCAATCATTATTTGATCGCACCTTGAAAAAAGTCGTGTATTAAGAAAACATAGGAATTTAATAAAAGATTAATTTTTCACACTGACAAAAATATCAATAGGTCAGATAACAGGTCATTTTTGTGCGATATATGCACAGTTAAATTGCCTGGAAAAAATTGTACGTTAGGTAAATGAAATCCGTGTGAGATACAAATCTAAGAACTAAAAGTTAGGAGGGGCGTTGCAGCCGTATAATATAAATGACAGTTCATACAGATGCAAATTGAAGCTATTCGTTCGGAGTCCGATTGCATGCTTCGTATGCTTTGAATGCTTTGAAAGATTAAGATAGAGCGATTGACAGTATCAAATGCATCAGGAATATCAATATATATATATAGGTCTATCTGTTTACATATACGTATAATGACTCGCTTTAGCCATGAAGCTATATATACCATTATACCACATGTAGGCACTAGCCACCAAGTATAAGTGAGTGCAAGTCGAAGGTAACCAATTTGAAGAGGAAAGAAAGATGAAGTAACGGTAGAAACGAAGCAATTAAACATCATAAAGAAGGAAAAAGAATGGCTTCCAAGGAAAAGTCTTACGGTATGCAAATACCAACGCCTATACCTCTGTTGTCCTGATGGACAATTTCAGATTCCGAAAATCGTTGAGACGGTACTATAATTCCTTTCGAGTTAGAGTCTTCTGCATCTTGTTTTGCTTTTTCTTGGCTTCTTTCCGTAAGAGAAGTCCCTGTTGAGTTCTGAGGCGGATGGGTTGGATCGATGAATATTCCGTTCTTCTCCGAATAAAAACGGTCGTCTCTGTTAAAGTACATCGGAATCTTCCATACTGGATCAGCCACAGAGGCAACCCTGAAGTTGGGAGCGGCATCGTGACGGAGCTTTTGTTGTTTTTTAGCCCCAGAAACATCTGGAACATTAGGAGGAAGACCTGCCCGGATATTTTGGTATTGGAAGTCATTGGAAAAGAACGGCTCCTCCGTGAAGTAGGAATAGTCAGACGGATCAATGTACGTCTGATGCTGGAGGAGTTGATTTTGTCGGGCGAAGGCGCAGTTCTGCTTGTAGTTCTCTTCCGACGTGTCGTCCTTTGCGCTGTAGTTGAAAGGTGGAAAGATATCTCCTTGAGGATGGTCTGATAATAAGGAAGAACTGCTTCCTTGTTGAGGATGAGTGGAAGGATATTGAAATTGCGTTTGGTTCTGCGTTGATCTAACTGAACCTACATGGAGCAAAGGCAACAGTTGAAAACAATATAAATCTCGAACTATAATTTGACAGTGGTTGTAACTTTGTAAGGCTGATTGTGCAGGTAATGACCTCGTCAGGGCACCTTCGATAAATACTTTGAAGATGAAGCAATGGATACTAGCCTATATATATATATTGTGAAGAGCAAATGAGCACCAATTCTGCAAAGTGTCTCTAAATGGTGAAAATTCTCTGTTTCCGTTAGCAACAACTTTCATGTATTTGAATAATATTCGCTAGATGGCTCCGGAGTTATATCAAACCACGAACCATGTATTAGTATATGGATAAATTTCTCATCTTATTTCTCCCAATGTACAAAGATTGCGCTTTCAACATATAGGTCTATCTTCTTCCAAATTTCTGTATTATTTTTAGCGAGTCTTGTCAAAATCTACGAAGTATTCCAGACACACTTATAAAACTGCGTAATATAAACTTTAAATTAAATTGTGCCAATAATCAAGTTAATGTTGATGACATGTAGGAAACGTCATTAGCTAATATTGTAAGAAAACAGTAACATCATTGTAATGTAAACACTTTATCAGTTTAAAAATGAGCGCCGAGTGTAGGCCTACATCAGCAAATAGCCTATATTCAACGTAGATCGACCACATTTTCAAACAAATCAGTAGAAATGTTTAATGTTTTGAATAAATATTATGACCATACTTTAAATAATTCGTTTGCATGATTCCAATTGTGAGGCGCTAACAGTGCTGAATTTTAAATTTGAATCTTGTGATAATCGTTTTTAAGAGTCTGCAACGTGAACAAACCTTGAGCGAAAGTCTGCAGAGGATATCGACCTCCGGCTGCAACAACAGAACCAGCCACATTCACGTATCCAGAGGAGCATCTTAGCTGCTGCTGCTGCTGAGGCTTGCCATGGAGACTATGCACTTTAGAGGGACCTGAAGCTGAATCGAAGGCCACCAATTGACCACTGCTGTCAAGTGAACAGAATTCGCATTTATCGCTGAACTGATGATGTTGTCGAAAGCCATCCAGAAATAACGACAAAGACTGGTGGTGGTTGTCATGATGATTATTCAGTCTTGTGGCTGATAATGCCAACGCCTCTGCTGAATTCTTTAGCATTCTACAATCAACAGTATTAATTAGGTATTAGGCTTAATTTAATTATAAGCGATAGGCATACGTCTTTTATCACTTCAACCTACAACAAGAACTGTGCTCGAAAAGCTATAGTTTGCAAAATTGCAAAAACTCCTGAATTCAAAGTAATTAGATTGAATCCACAGTTCAACGGCAGCTTATGACAACAGGCCGTTTCCGCCGACAAAGATTTTTTTGGCATATTACAGCTCTATTTAAAAGTGAAAACCTCAAATAACTATGCATAAACTCTAAGTAAAATCAATGGTTTGATCCATTCCTACTTGTAATGGATAATTTTAAATAGATACTTTAGTTGACTTTTAATTGATTATCATAAGCGTATACAATAAAGTCGATATAAATAAAATGGCTCTTGTGATGCCTACCATATAGAATCAAGGGTCGTCTTAGTAAATTTTGGCTCATATTATAAAAACATCGAGTTCAAAAGGTCTGCTCTTTAGGCAGTCTATAACCACGTAAAATAATAACAATATTATTTTAAATATACATAAACTGGAATGAAAACTGAGGATAAACAATAAACTTCACGATTTAACACTCACTCTCAAATTGCAAAATATTTGTTTCTATATAAATATCATTACAAGTCCTAAACATTAATAGTATATATACATCAGATCCAACTAACTATAGCTTGAGTATGCTTAAGTTTGCACGTCTAATACCTTTTACCTTTCGTATCCCCGTGCGATTCTGAACATGAAATGTAAGTCCTTGTGGCTATGCGATAATCGAGTTGCGGTCAATATGCAATCAACGTGTCGAAGGTTCAAGTGTGCGAAAGCTGTCTGACTTAGGCCTACTTCTAGGCAGGACGTGGCTAGAGAGTGACTCTGTCTCGAAAGTGAGTGGACAGGAAAGTATACGACTCATTCCATATAATCCAGTAAGTTGAGATGCGATTATACTGAGGTTCTAACTTTAGGTGACACGTCAATTATAGAATGGAGCCACAAAAACTTTCTTTTGCAATCCCTACTATCAAGATTTCAACAGGTTCCTGTCAGCATTCAGACTCCTCAACATGGCAAAACAAACAAGAGCATAATCACGCGCACCATTGTTAGAACGGATTGTCACACATGAGTAAGCAGCTGAGCAATGACAAGCAACCAGGCACGCGTGCCTTGTTGCACGGGTTCATGTATTGTAGCGCCTACACTATTATACAAGTGAAAATAATCATTCATGAGTTACAGGAACAACAGATCGATTATTGCGTATTGCGTGCGCGAAGTCCTCCAACATTTCGTTACGGTTTCCTGCTGGAGTGCAAACATAGCCTACGCTTCAGATAGCGTGGCTTTTCGGTTGTTAGACCATCCTTGAAAGTGACATCTCAATAATTATTCGGATTATTTATTTGTCAGATTCTAATGTATACGCGAGCGACGCGCGTTGGCTCTAGATGCAAGTACACGATGATGACTTTAATAGCTCAACGTTGAAATAGGCCTATGAGAACTTTCTTGAAGTTAATATGTCAAGTTCTATTACTTGAAATTATGATTGTTCACAGAATACCAGATTCACTGGACAGACGCCGGTCACTCATCAGTATACATAGAGATCAGTGGATTAAAAACAATACAAGTTTACGAGGTTGAAAAGGACTCCTGATGTTAAACTGCCGTGGCTTGTTTCAGCTATAGCTGCTATACCGTAACTACGAGGCTAGAATCTGTGTGTGTTTGCGTGTGTATGTGTGTGTATGTGTGTGTGTGTGTGTATGTGTGTGTGAGAGAGAGACAGACAGCCAGACAGAGACAGACAGAGACAGACAGACAGAGACAGACAGTGAGAGACAGAGACAGACAGGCAGACAGACAGAGAAAGAGAAAGAGAGCAGAGTTAAAGAGATTTGGTTTAATAATGTCTACAAACTCCTGATAGACTCTGAACAATTATACAAGACGCAAAATAAGGAAATTCCAGGTATGCATTATCCCTACAGTCAATAGAAAAGATATTGCATTGCTGAGAAGCCTGAAAGTAGAACAATCAATTCCAACAGTGGGCACAACGTTCTTCTGCCTGCAGGTATAATATACACCAGCGACAAATAGTAAATTTGATGATTTGGAGACAAGCAGCAGTATTATATTAACGCATTCAGCTTTTTCAGTTTACACTAGTTTAGATGGTGCATGCATTGCTCAGAAATGAGGCCAGTGACCAGAGAGCGAATCGGTCGGGTTAATATGAATAGGATTCATTCATTCATTCATTCATTCATTCATTCATTCATTCATTCATTCATTCATTCATTCATTACGAAGATTTATATAGCGCCCCTTCAAGGTTACTACTCAGGAGCGCTCCCGACCCCAGAACGGCTGAGATGAGGTTCCATTATAGCGAGAGTAGCCTACACATTTATGTGACGTCAATTATCAATTCAACCATGAAACATTTCTTTTGCAATCCCTTCTATAGATCGACTATTCGAAGCTGCTGATCATGGACAGAGCTGATGTTGCTGGGGTTTTTGATAAAAGTAAAGCCTTTGACATGGAGCGCCTTGAAACGTCGTTCGGTGTCATGGTTGCGTTCGTTCCTCATGCAGTGCACATGTACATAGCTACCATAAAATCATGATGACTTAGCTGAACCACCATCTTTCTGCAGACCTATAATATTATATAGGCTATAATATATCGTTGATTAATCCATTAGGATTTTTCACCTGGTCCTATGTAGTTATGTTCTGCTAGACTTCCAGGTTTTCCAAAGAAGATCTGTGAAAATCCATAACATATTTAACTTAATTTGCCAATTCTGTGATATATACAGGAACTTGAAGAATCTATGACCAAAAAGAGAAGTGGCTTAGAAAGCAAAGACGACTTGACTATTAAACAGGTATTTTATTTTCTAAGCATTGTTGACTATAACCCAAACCATTTATGCTTCGTCAATCGGCAGTCACCACATTCTACGCTTTGAAAAATTCTTATAAGCATGGTGTCTTTCTTCTTCTTTTAGTTCAAGGACTTAAATATGTCAGTCGTACGTTTCAGTAAACTTCTTCATCGGCTGCTGTCCTACTACAATAGGCTCCCCCCCAAATGATCTTAAAACCTGCCACTGCTACCACTGCTTTTATTCTTCTCCTTATCTCTTTGGGACAGTTATTATCCAAATTCAGCCGGTTTAAAATTTAAGATGAGTCTATAATTAGACAGATTGCGAGGTTAGAGAGAAAGTTTCTTTAGTAGAGGATGAACTGTGACATGAGCATAAGCAGATGGGAAGGAGCGCCTTGTGTGGGGAAAAATTGATGATTGATGCCATAGTTGGACCCACGACATCAAAGCACTCTTTCAGAATAATTGTAGGGATGGTGTCAAGAAGACAGCTTTTTAGTTGAAGAAAAGCTAAGTTTCCAGACCTCTGCAAGAGTTTATGGCTGAATGTCGTCAATTCTGTTTAGTAATGTATTAGGATGATGAAAAGGATAAAATAGTAGGCCCACTCATACTGTTGGACACTCAATTTAGCGTCTTGTTGTCCCTCTGAATCACAACCTCTGTTCTAGATTTATAGTGCACATTTTCTTAAGATCCAGTCTGTTTCTGAAATGAGTAATGTCTAATCTAACTGCTTCCTCTGCTGTTCAGCCCGTCCACTGAAATCTTCTCGTCATATCTAATTCCTCTACATTCTTCCAATCTATCAAGCGTCATTCTCTCGCAGTAACCTACTACTACTATTATTATTGCTATTGTTATTGTTATTAATATTATTATTATTATTATTATTATTATTATTATTATTATTATTATTATTATTATTATTATTATTATTATTATTATTATTATTATTATTATTATTATTATTATTATTATTATTTTTTTTGCCCCGAGGTAAACATGATCCCTCAGGGACTTCAAGATTAATTAAAATGAAATTATTATTATTATTATTATTATTATTATTATTATTATTATTATTATTAGCCTATTATTATTATTATTATTATTATTATTATTATTATTATTATTATTATTATTATTATTATTATTATTATTATTATTATTATTATTATTATTATTATTATTATGGGACAGAATATTACCTCTGTCTTTCTTTGGTGTTGTTTGTTCAGTTGGAGATCCAGTGTCATTCGTATCAGAAGGCATTAGCCTCTGAAATCGACGCCAAACTCAAAGTCGAAAAAGAACTAACCAACTACAAAGTGAGCAACAACAAAGAATTCCAAACAGCAAAACCTAGGCCTATCTGATATCTAACGAAATAGGCAAAACTATCTGTTGGAGATATGGTACAAATATACTGATATACGGAGATTAGCTGGAGATTAGGCCTACTGAAGTTGCTATTGTCTAGAACAATGGAGACTAAAATTGTGATGTTGTTTAGGATCGTCATTCTTCATCTCCAGCGCAGGTCTGACAAGGAACTCTGAATTTGTCTTAGTCAATTACGAATAAGAATTCCTTCGCTTTAGTTCTAGGTCTACTGGTATATGATGGCCGGATGTTTGATAATTTTTGATGTTATTTCAAGATCATTGACTGCAGAAGACCTTGGTTAATTTGGTTAATGCTACACTTATAACCCAAGCACGATTAGCAAATCTGCATCAAAGACAGTTTTAGCGGGGACCAGTAGGTGAACAACTGCGATATCAGTTAGGTCTTCGAGAAGTGCCTTCTAGAAATTTAACATGTGCTATATAAATGAGCAAAGCATAATATATTCTTTTGTTGCTGAAGATGATGATGAGATGGGGAAGAGGTAAACGACTATGATGAAGACGACGATAATATATAATGGTTATGATGATGATTAGCTGATAGAATTCTTGCTATTTTCCTGCAGAATAACATTCAGAAAGTCCACGTACAGAAGTCTGAAATGGAGTCCGTGGTGGATAAGGTGAAGGCCTTCAGCCAGGCCGAGGTCAGCGCACGAATGGAAGAAGTGTCTGCCTACCTCAAGGAACAGATGAGGTCAAAGGAAACACTCGACAGACTTCGTAGCTCCAATGAACTGGAAATCAGGAGGTGCCATGTGAGGGAAAGGGAAGAACTGCAGGCAAGTTCATGTGCGCCATTTCGTAATCGTAAACTCTGATCTTCTAAAGTGCCACTCGAACGCCTAGCGTAGGGCACCAGCTTATTCACTAGCGCTGCATCGAGTTAGAGGGTTGTCCAAAATGGAAGTTCGAAGGAGGTCCGAGTCCAGTTGCCAGTGGGTCAGAGAGGGCAGCATATAGCATGCTTTTGAGAGGATGGCGACCAGTGGAGAGTGGCAATTTGTGAAGGATAATTATTAGTAAGTGATTTCTTATTCTAAGAGGTTGTCCCTCGTATGCCACCGAACTAAACGATCTAAACTGTGATTATTAGTAATAGTGATTATTATTATTAGGTTACTTGACAGCTAAAGGATAGCATCAAGACTTGCTGCTTTAGTTGTTACGTCACGTTCATGCATAATTGCATATATATATAATTATATAGGCCTATATAATCTGTAAGCCTATGCCCGTTTATGAATACATAATACTGTATATATATATATATATATATATATATATATATATATATATATATATTATATTTGCGATCAGTGCGAGCTGTCAAGAATGCGAAAGTCGAATGTCCAGTTGATTGCTGAGAAAGGATCGTTGGAACTGGAAGTGATGAAGCTGCAACGGATGATGATGATGATGGGAGGAAGGGAAACGAACGATGCACAGGAGGCACCGATGGGGTCACCGAGGACGATGCCAGTGATCTGCGACAAAACAAAGTGCGTCTAAACCAAACCTTTATACTTCTAAATATATTAACATAATAATATGATAATAATAATTTTCGTTTATTAATTCACACTGACAAGTACGCAGACAGATTACATGATATAGTAGAAACAGATTATAACAAGTTTAACAGGAGTCGATTTTAACTGTATGGCAGCCTGCAAGGCGATCATCTATCCTAAACTTCCCCTACAAAGTGGAAGGCTGAATCGAACCCGCGTCCTTCTTATCTTCGTGCCAGCGTGTAACCAGTCAGCCATCTCCCCGCCCCAAGAGTGGTTCAATGGTACAAGATCGTGAAAGAGAGGAAGACAGAGGTAGGTAAGCAGAGAGGCAGAGGTAGGCAGTCAGGGAGGCGGAGGGAGGAAGGAAGAGAGAACATGGATAATAATCATTGCACAATCTAAAATTATGCACTTGGTTCGAAATAGATCTCCTGCAATGACTAGGCCTCACTTCCCCTAAGCCTGTGCCATATTCGTTGTACCTGATGAAGTCTGAACAATGTGTTTTAGGTCGCCTCATCGGGACGACGGAATCGGTGGCTGCAGAGTCCAAGAGAACGGTGACGCAGAAGACAATCGTCTGTGTCGCCGGGCAGAAGGAGGAAGAGGAGGAAGAGGAGGAAGAGGAGGAGGAGGAGCGGACCGTAGCCTTCTTCCTTTGGCATCGTGTGACTCATTTGCTCAGAAGGTTGCCTTTGATCTCGACAGAAGCATTGCCAAGCATCTCGAGAAACGTAAATCCTACAACATTCTTTCTCCAAATTCAATCCATATTGTCTGACTGCAATCTTAAAAGTAATAAAGCATCGTATTCAAAGGTCAGGCATCGGTTGCGTTAATATTCAAACAGCATTATAAACAAGACTGCAGTTGTAGGCCTATCTTAAACCCATTTGATGCAGAATTACTTGGCTCAATGCAGTGGTTGTGCTATGCTGTTAGATGAGGTTTTTTTGCTCACTATCACGAATGGGTAAATCTTTCGTAAAATCTGCGAGACACTGATCAGGATTTCACTCGCACAGTCTCACTTCTTTGAAAAAAGAGAAAGAAAATGAACCGAGCAGAATGTGGGCACTACATCTGCTCACTTACTCAGCCGAATCAAACTATATTGTGATCTGGACTTTACTGAAATTGCACTTTCTTCATCATCATCTTCTTCCTTCCTGATACCAGCCTTGGCAGCAATGTATACTTGACCTAAATTATTAACCTCTAAACTTGCTCCTTTTAATCGCTTCTAATGAAGAACAAGATCATCGTTTTATCTGTTTATGCAGAGGCAGTCGAATGCATTCTAAATTTAACTGGCCTGACCTCGTCCATTGCAACAGGCTAAATACCTCACGATCGAGGAACGGACGTAAATTAGAATCTGATGGGCCTGAATTTCAGTCTAAACTCTAAAATTAATAGCCAACAGTCTCTTTCTTTCTCTGCTTTGTAGCTGGCCAATTGGAGTCAGTGAATGGAACAACAGGAAGCTGTGGCCATTGACGCAATACTTCTGGCAGAACCGAACAATGAAAGCTCAGAATCTATTATACGTGTGACTCTGTAGCCAGATGTAGCTCTGATTTAGGCTAATTAATATAATTTATTCATAGCAGAATGTTCTTAACTTAAATGACGTGTGAATTGTATCTGAAATACATGACTTGCAGTAATACTACAATATTAGCGTAAGCTTAAATGCATAATTATGCATAATGTAAGGTGCTACTATACGAATGAAGAAAACTCGTTTCTAGGGTAAAAAGAATGTATATTATAAAACAAAATTCGTAATGGTAACACACATACAACCTTATCGAAGAACATCAGATCCTCACGTCTCCTTGTCTCGAGAACGTTGAACATCAAACAAACAACTTGGTTGGCCACAGCGGACACGAAACCAACAGTTTTAACTAGTTAACTAGACTTATCTAGTACATGGAAGTCTTGGTCAGTTCTACTGAGAATTCGACACCTCACGGCAACAGGCCTAACGAACACTGCCAAGCTTCAACGAATATTCTTTCACATTGGTTTAAATAGGAGAGAACACTCCTTCTTAACTATACACGATATATTTCATCAACTATCCTATTTTCTGTCTCTGTTATAGTAACGATATTCGTATATTTCTAGTAAGCATAACATCACGCCTACTTTTTATATATAGTTCAGTTCCATAATAAATATCTTTAGCTTTATCCAGAATGTCTCTTCAATCTAGGAGAAAGTACCGTAAACAGTGTCTCGGTTGGGAAGGTCTCCCAACATACCCCCCAACCACTACGAGAGAAAACCTATCGGTTTCGACCACACGACAACACCAAACCAAACACAAAAATGAACCACGCAAAAACAACAACAAAAACACAGCACGCAATCCCCAACACTAACACTACCCAGCAATACGATCGAAGATCACACAGGCGACGGACGACTCAAAAGATCAGGCATCCAGTTCTCTTTTCCCGGTCGATGCTTAATGTCTAGAGTATACTGTTGCAACTCTATGCTCCATCGCAGTAATTTCTGATTTGAATTTGCCATTGTATTTATGAACTGCAACGGACTGTGATCTGTGTAAACCAAGACGGGCGAAGACCCAAAGTAGACGCTGCACGCTCGCACAGCTGTCACAAGCGCCAAGGCCTCCTTCTCGATCGTCGAATAGTGCATCTCATGAATCCTCAGTTTCCGACTCAGAAAACATATCGGATGTTCCACGTAATCAGTAATCTGAAACAGACAAGCTCCCACACAATTTTGAGAAGCGTCTACAGCCAAAGAAAACTGTTTATCGTAATCAGGTGGTCTCAAAATAGGTCTAGACGCCAATCTCGATTTGAGATCGACAAAAGCCCTTTGAGCATCAACATTCTAACAGAAAGTCTTATTTTTCTTCAACAATTCATTCAAAGGAACCGTAATGTCAGCAAAATGAGGTATATATCTCCTGTAATATCCTGCCAACCCCAACAAAGATTGTACCTGTTTTTTATTCACAGGAGTAGGAAATTTCAATAATGCCTCTACTTTCTGCGTTCTAGGTTGAATTGAATTCAAACCTAAATGATGACCAAGAAAATCTATCTCAGCATTCGCAAACACACATTTTTTCAAGTTAAATTTCAAATGAGCATTCCACACTTTCATCAACACTTGCTTCAGATGCCCCAATTTCTACTAAAAATTATCACGTCATCGAGATATGCATCACAAAATGATTCCATTCCCTGAAACAACTTCCTTACCAACCTACTAAACGTAGCTGGTACATTTCTCAACCCAAAACTCATATAACGCCACTGAAAATGCCCATTCGGAGTAACAAATCCAGTCAACGGAATATCCTCCTTCGCAATCGGAATTTGCCAATAACCTTTGGTCATGTCCAATTTTGTCATGTATTTAGCACCTCCCAATTTATCCAATAACGTATCCACCCTTGGCATAGGAAATGGATCCGCGACCGTTACCATATTCAATTTTCGAAAGTCTGTGCATAACCTTCCTGACCCATCAGGTTTGGGAACCATTATAATCGGAGCAGCCCACGCACTCTCCGATTCTTCAATGATCCCATCCTTCAACAAATCCTCAATTTCAGTTGTCACCAACCGTAATTTTTCAGGATTTAACCTGTATGGCGTTTGCCGAATAGGTCGAGCACCCTCCTGTAATTGAATTCGATGTTCAATCAAGGAAGTACGTCCTGGCTTGTCACCAAAAACGTGTTGAAACTCCCACAATAGAGTCATCAACTGCTGCCTTTTCTCCACATCTAAATGATCAAGAATTACATCATTAAAGACAAATTTTTCATTATCCACGCCTTTTCCCTGATTTGTCAAGACTACGTTTATCTTCACTGCCTCATCCGTTTCCAACCCACGTGTAACATATTTTTTCAACAAATTAACATGCACTACACGTTTAGTTTTTCTCCTATCCGGAGTTCCAATGACATAATCCACTTCACGCAACCTTTTCTCTATCACATATGGACCACAATATTTTGCCTGCAATGGTTTTCCAATCAGCGGCAATAATACCAACACCTTCTCACCAACTTCAAACACCACTTTCTTTGCTTTCTGATCATACCAATACTTCGCTTTCTCTTTTTCAATTTCTTCATTTTCATTCACCAATGCCATTGCATTTCTAATTTTCTCCCTTAAATCCAACACAAAATCAATCAAATTTCTCTGTTTTAAGTCCTTAACCCAATCACCATGCAACCATGCTTTCTTAATTAATTGCAAAGGACCTTTCACGTCTCTTCCAAACGTTAAATCGAAAGCAGAAAATCCCAAACCTTTAACCGGCACCTCTCGATAGGCAAACAAGACCCACGGAAGAATTTCATCCCAGTCTCCCTGAAATTTCTCACCCACCGCTTTTATCATGTCCTTCAACGTCCTGTGAAACCTCTCCAGACATCCGTTGGTCTGCGGGTGATACGGCGACGTTTTCAGCTGCGTTACCTGACACTCATTCAAAAAAACTTGCATTACTTTCGACATAAACTCAGTTCCACAATCAGACAACAGTTCCTCTGGAAAACCAAACATCGTAAACACCTGTATTAGTGATTTGGCTACCTCAGTTGCACAATGCTCTTTCAAAGGAAATGCCAACGGGTAATGTGTAGCTAAATCCATTACAGTTAAGATAAACTTATTTCCCGATTTCGCCCATGTTTGTAAGGGACCCACCACATCTACAGCCAATCTTGAAAATGGACTAGACATCACAGGTAAGTTTATCAATGGAGCACGAACCTTCACCGCACCTTTTCCCAATCTCTGACACACATCACAACTCCTACAATATTCCTTTACATCTCTGAACACACCAGGCCACCAAAAATGACACAACAACCTATCGATGGTTTTTTGTGTTCCCAAATGACCACTTGACGGAATATCATGTGCCACTTGCAGTAATTTTTTCCTTAAGGCTGTAGGTACAACAATTTGTTTTACCTCAATGCCATCAGGAACTATCTTATTTTTCCAATGTCTTACCAACACCTCATTAGAAACATCATAGTAACTCTGTTCCCTCATTGACGAATCCGATTGAGCCAACTCAAACAATGGCTTCAATGAGACATCGTTACGTTGCAACTGAATCAAATCATTTCGAGATACAATTTCTCCTATGTTTGACTTAATGACTTCATTCTCGTCAAACAATTCACTAACACCTGAAAACTCCAAATCCTCTTCCACTACTTCCAACTGTGTACTAGCATGAGCGTTCACGGCATCTTTATTCCCAATGACAACCCTATCCAATGCTGCTTGTGCTCTAGTTACCACAGAAATGTCTCTAGGTCCCATATCTGCAATATCATTACCTATGAGCACATCTACTCCTTCGGGTAACTTATCAATTAAACCACATAACACTTTTCCCTTCACTCGTTCCGAATCCAAGTTAATTTCCACTAAAGGAATCTCAATGGGATCTCCCACTACACCCTGAATCAACCTATTTTCCTTTGTGTCTTTAAACTCATTATTTTCTAATCTTTCCCTGCTAACCAAAGTTTGCAATGAACCTGAATCCCTCAACAACACTATCTGACGCCGTGTACCTTCATGCCCATACAACCATGCATTTGAACAAAAAGGTCTATAACTATCATGCACATGCATTGAACCTTGTGAGTTTTCAGTATAGCAGCTGTCATTCCCCACTAACTGAACAGATTTTGGATTAGTTTCATAATTTCGTTGCCCATTACTTTCATTTCTACTTTTCAAATGCCAACAATTTGAAACCACATGTCCTTTTCCTCCACAAAACCTACAAGCTGCTGGTGATCCCAAACTTCTAGGAAAAGCCAATTTATTTGTCTTTTTAGGTGACCTCCAACCAGAATTCCACGGTTTGTTCTCAAATTTGTGTGCGTTTGAATATTGTCCCCAATTTCCTTTTTCCATATTCAAATCCACTTTATTTTCACCTCTGAATCCTCCAAATGTTTCCACTTTAAATGGTTTGTACAAAATAGCAAATTCATCTGCTAATGTGGCTGCTTCACTCAAACTCCCAGGTTTTTTTTCAATTACCCATCTATGAAGTTCTGTTGGTAAACAATTCACAAATTGTTCCAACTTCACTACTTCCATGAGTTTATCCACTTCTTTCGTAGCACCTTCCCCTCAATCCAACTGTTAAATGGCAAACTCATTCGAAAAGCAAAATTTGAATATGTCTCCAAATTTCCTTTTTTCATTGTTCTGAACCGTTTTCTATAAAATTCCGGAACAAGAGCATAAGCTCTTAACAATGCTTGCTTCAGAATGTCATAGTCTTGACATTCCTCCACACTGAGCTCTGAAAACACTTTCTGTGCCTTGCCAGTTAACTGAGTATGAATGAGTCCCGTCCATTTATCTTTTGGAAATTTATGTATTTGCATTGCTTTTTCAAATGCCAACAAGTAATGTTCAACATCCAACTCATCAAATTTCGGAACAAATTTAACCGCATTCGACATTCGAAACCCTTGATCCATGTCATCATGATCAATTACATTATTTTCCAATTTCTTCAATTTTAACTCATGTTGTCTTATTTTGTCTTTTTCTTGCTGTTCTAATTCCAACTGTAGCTTATTCTGAGCTGCATCAGCTTCCACTCTCATTCTTCTCTCCAATACCTCCGCTTCCAATTTTATTCTCCTTTCCTCTGCTTCTATTCTCTCAACTGCTGCTACAGATTCTAATTTTATTCTCCTTTCCTCTGCTTCAACTTCTACTTTGCGTTTCTCCACCGCTGCTTCTATTCTCCTTTCTTCTGCTTGCAATTTTCTTTCCTCCATTTCCAACTGTCTTTTATCCGCTTCAGTCTTAGCTCTACGTTCCTCCGCTGCTTCTTCTAACCTTCTTGCTTCATTTTCTGCTTCCAACTTAAGCTTAAACATTGCAAACTCAACCTCTTCTTTCTTCTGCTGTCTTTCTGCTTCCTCTCTCTTAAATTGTCTAACAGCGTCTTCTGCTTCCTTTGCTGCTTTTAACTCCAACGACTTGCTTTTTATTTTCCATTCCTCACTCATAGCCTTAGACGGAGATACTAACTTCGCTAACTTCTTTTGCATCTGTGCTTTACTTAAGCCTTTTGCTTCCTGACCAAAGCGTTCTAACTCAACTTTTAATTCTTCAACCGAACAGTCAAAGACATCTTCAAGCGTTAACGCTTTTGCTGCTACAGGCGACTCCATTTTGCCTGCTCTAGACTTACTCAAATTATTTTCAAAACTTTCACTACGAAATTTCCTTTTCCAAGGTTTAATTTCCCCACTTTTGTCTCTAGACTCTTTTAGAAAAGTCCCTACAAAATTTTCGCTTTTAGCCTTTTCACCTTAACGTCACTTTTGGACGAAGCCCCCAAATGTAAGGTGCTACTATACGAATGAAGAAAACTCGTTTCTAGGGTAAAAAGAATGTATATTATAAAACAAAATTCGTAATGGTAACACACATACAACCTTATCGAAGAACATCCGATCCTCACGTCTCCTTGTCTCGAGAACGTTGAACATCAAACAAACAACTTGGTTGGCCACAGCGGACACGAAACCAACAGTTTTAACTAGTTAACTAGACTTATCTAGTACATGGAAGTCTTGGACAGTTCTACTGAGAATTCGACACCTCACGGCAACAGGCCTAACGAACACTGCCAAGCTTCAACGAATATTCTTTCACATTGGTTTAAATAGGAGAGAACACTCCTTCTTAACTATACACGATATATTTCATCAACTATCCTATTTTCTGTCTCTGTTATAGTAACGATATTCGTAAATTTCTAGTAAGCATAACATCACGCCTACTTTTTATATATAGTTCAGTTCCATACTAAATATCTTTAGCTTTATCCAGAATGTCTCTTCAATCTAGGACAAAGTACCGTAAACAGTGTCTCGGTTGGTAAGGTCTCCCAACAATATGTACATGTACACACAGCATACAATCGCTCTAATATGGTCTTTGTGTCTGTTCTTGTACACTCCCACGAATGAAGTTTCTGGTCACTTCATCCATCACCAACTCCTATAACCAGCGCTAACTGCTACAATCCACCAAGCTACTTTAACAAACAATTCGGCCAGCTATTTATCTTATTTTATAAAGACATCTACGCCACAATGGGGGACACACGTGCATTAGCCAGTGATATTTCAATATCAGCAGGCCCGATTTGTTTAATAAAGACCTTGATCATGGCAAATACAGCTGTTGTTCCATTTCCAGTAACCTAAACACTAGTAAACAGTAGGGCAGTGACCGCTTAATTAACTGTAGAACCTATTATTTCCCTGTAAACTCTAGGCCATATAATTATAGATATACATAGGCCTACATGCAAGAAGTTTGCTGCTGTTGTCCTAGTTAGTTCAAACTATGATCAGCTGTACTCAGAGGGTAAAGAGGAGCAAACAAAAGCAGCGTATCACATGTGCGAACACGTGCAAACGCATAATAATAATAATCGGGGTTCTTAAATGACTTGTCACTGTTCTTCGAAGCGGCCCGTATACAAGCAGGCAACGCATCATTCAGTGGGTTTCGCGCTCTTCATTTAGTTGACCGAAAATGGACATCTTTCACAGGTGGGTGGACGACTAGATTGCTGCAATTAGAAAATCTATATTTTGTGAATCAGAATGGCAGACTTTAAATTGATGAACTATGTGTTTGGCATAGGCGAGGTTCGTTCATACACAGCTGCATGAGTAGGCGGCTGTAGGCCTACATAAGTACTTATGAACTCATGCGATTGTATGTATGTATTAATACATGGACGTTTGTATGCGTGTATTAATTCATTTATTCATTCATTCCAGAGATTTATATAGCGCCTCTTGAAGCTGTCAAGTGTCTACTCAGAGGCGCTCCCAGCCCAGCCACGGCCAAACAGAAAGAACTTTAGCAGTTGGTAGAAAGCAGGCAAATTATTCCGGTGCAGCAAGCGTAACGTAAGCGAGAGCCCATTCTAAGTGGAGGGTCCAACAACCGAGAAGGCTCGACGCTGTCTGACCGAGGAGCGGGGGCCCGAGGGACCAATAGCTCCCCCTTAGTAGAAGAGCGCAGAGCTCGACGAGAGACTAAGTCGGAAACCGGGCGACAGAGATCAGATAAGTAGGACGGAGCACTACCAGTGAGACACCGCCAGACAAGTGCTGCTATCCTGTAGGAGATGCGTTGCGAGGCAGGAAGCCAGTGCAACACATCACGCATGTAGGCAGAAACTGGGGCATATTTGGAAATATGACCAATAAGCCGAGCAGCAGAACGAAGGTCTATGCTTATAATATTACTAGATGTTTTCCCGTCCTAGGACGGTTCAAAACAATTCGAAAATGTTAAGAGATGCGTGGTCACGGGATATGTTGATTAAGTCTTCTCACTCTATCCTGCCTCTGCCTTATAGTCCCTCCCCTCCATCCATTCACCCTGCCTATAACCCTCCCTTCCTCTCTCCGTCCGTCCCTCTCTACCTACCTCCAACCATTCGCCCATCCCCTCCCTCCCTCCTTCCTTACCTCCAACCGTCCGTCCATCTCTCCTACAGGCCTCTATCCACCCCTACCACCCTCCCTCCATCCCCTCTGCCTCCCAGGCAGGCAGGCAGGCAGGCAGGCAGATATCAAACCCTATAGTTGTTTTCGAGGCAGGTAGGCAGACAGGCAGGAAGGAAATGAAAGAGGCAGAAGTGGCCCCTGCCGTCCGTCTCAGCCGTCAGTCCCTCTCTCCGTCCACCCCCTGCCGTCGTCCTTTTGTCACGGCTAGCCAAGGGCTCGTAGAGGTATGCCGGTATGCTGGTGGGTAATCGGCTTCGCCGATGGATGCGAGGGAGGTAGTGAGGGATGCAGAGACAGAACTCTTCCTCTATAGGGGCAGGTCTCGCCCCGCTTCGCGGGGGGAGAGCGTCACAGGAATGTTAGCTTCGTTGCAGAGATTTCTCTTCGTTTATATTATTAATATGTTTGTATGTATGCATGCATATATGTATGGATGTGTGTAACTGTGTATTGTTTGATTGATTGATTGATTTTTTATTCGGTAACCGAAAACATACAAAAAAGAGTAATCGACAACAGAAATACATCGGCAAAACAAGTTAAGGTTACCAAGGAGACATATAAGGGGCCGTAGGGTCCCGCTAACCAGGGCCACCTGGGGTAATAGTAATACAGAAAGTAGTGTGGCCAATGTAAACCAAATTAAACGATAAACATTAATCTAAATCAGACTTAATTAAAACTTAGCTAGTGTGTAAAATTATGTATACATGAATGCATACGTGTATATACATGTATGTATGTATGTATGTATGTATGTATATATGTGTGTATGCATGTATGTGTGTATGTATGTATGTATGTATGTATGTATGTATGTATGCATGCATGTATGTATGTATGCATGCATGCATGCATGCATGTATGTATGTATGTATGTATGTATGTATGTATGTATGTATGTATGTATGTATGTATGTATGTATGTATGTGTGTATGTAACTATGTATGTAAGTGTATACGTGTAGCCTATATAATATGATTGAGTCGATCTTTCAACGCATGAACTTCAAGTGTTCTGTAGCTGTAAATGAAACCAGTCATAATCCGGGTTAGCATAAACTCAGCGGTATGAACTCCGAATGTATCAAGACACTTAACAATAGTTATAGCGGTTTTTAAGTACCTCACAAAGGCGCTGAAACCAGATTTTGTTCTGGTAAAGAGGGTATTTGACGCAGGATAAGATGTCAACTGCATCGACACAGTTTTCTTAACCGTTCTTTGTAGGGCTGGTACTGATTAAATTAAATTTTAATCGATTAATTTCCTAAATTTAATCGAGATTAATCGATTAAATTCGATTAATTTCGTCCATATTACATAAAGCGTGAAAAACTGTTTAGACTGTATACACTGCAAAAATCTTCAATCATTCGACATGCTAAAGTTCAAATTGTCAAACTGACAAATGTAGTTAGTAGTAACTAACTACCTTCTACTGTATCTACAAAATCTTTAATAATTTCGCCATTTTCGACTTTTCCCTCAGCGTTTACCTTAAATGCAAAATGATCGCTTAATTTTCCACTCAAATGTTTCACATTATTACTGTTCGCCATATTGTTTATTCCGGAAATAGGTCGTTTAACGTCATAAAATAAGTAAGAAAATTAATCGCAAATTAATCGAACAAGCCGAAATTAATCGATTAAAAATTTTAACAATTAATCGATTAATTAATCGTTAAAATCCGCAGCTCTAGTTCTTTTGCGTTTTAAGTCTAGACAAGATAATCGCCCGTTTCTGGGAGGCGGGAAGTAACACCTCCGTCATGAAATGGCAACAAGAAGAATTTTTAAGAAAAGCAGTCCCTTCAGGCAGCCTCAGATGTAGCCATAAGACAGCATGAAAATGTTAGCGACTTAATTTCTTAGCCTTGGCATATGAGGGTAGGTGGCTAGTTCTCTCCGTCGCCGTCTCATCTTCCCACCGACAGAGTACAATCATCCTAGATGAGTCGCATAGGAGGCACAGGTGAGGCAGAAATCTCGACACAATTTTCTTCCATGGCGGGAATTTGAACCCCAGACTTCTTGGTCGACGATCCAGCACGCTAACCACTGAACCATAGATCACCCCGAATGGCAACAAATCACCCACAAAAGTCTTAACTGTGAATATCGGCATGCAGTAGCTCAAATTTATATGACTGTAAAGGTCCTAATGGCGAAGTCAGCATGAGTTGACGAAGCTGTTCTGGTAAACTAGCCTGTAACTGTGACACTCTACCATTAGTAAGATGGAAGATTGGCGGAGGGGCCTATTATAATAGTCGCTTGCGATAATCGCATGTATGTATAAATGCATGTCTGTATGAACATAATGTATAATGTGTGCACTGTGCATGTATTTTGCGGCGCTGGGGTTGGGACTTGGGAGCGCCTCTGATCGAGTAGTTTTCCTTGAAGAGGCGCTGTACAAATTCAAGTAGCCTAATGAATGAATGTACATATGAGCATTTATATGGCGCCTTTCAGAAGCCATTAGTAGGCGTCGAGCAAGTGATGCTTTCGATCTCCTCTGAACAGATAGTTTGAAAGTAGCTATAAAATAAGTTAAACAATGTAGAGAAATTTGTTGTTGATAAGTTTTAATGGTGGCCTCTAATTGCGATCTTGTGGTGTTATTTAGTTTATTTTGCGATTTATTTTTACTTTTGAATATCACTCGCACGTGTAGGCCCGATAAATATCAGCAAGCCCATTTAGTTTAGTTTTCCGCATGGAGCATAATTTAAAGCCTCCACATATCTTGGATGAGAACATCAGTTAATTTTAGGACTCTGTAGGGTTATTTTCAGTGGAAAACTATATATAGGCCTAGTCAACAAATCAGGCTTAACTAACTCTGATTTCCGCTTTTAGATGCTTTCTGATTTATGCCATTGTTTTCCAAGTCTTGGGCTACTGAAACATGTAGGCCTAACAGATTGATCAAGTCAGCTACTTCAAAACTTTCTATGTCGCAATTGTCATGCAATGTAAGAAGACATTTATAAAGCGCCACTTAAAGAGTCTCTCAGAAGCGCTCAACACGTCGTGGCCATCAAAGAGCTGAAAAAGTCCGGCTTTTAAGAGTCTAGACTCTAGAGAAAACCATACAGCCAAACTATGCAGCATTAGTGGCACGAACAGAGGGCGAAAGAGCATCCCAGATCTGCGGCGCCGCAATCGAGAAGTCCCGACGAGCACGGGTGGTGTGGTTCGACAGCAGGGTACAATCAGGTCATTTCGCGGACCAGTTTGAGTGCCAACTGGAAGACACAGTTCGGCAATGTAGTCTGAAGCAGTGCCAGTCGTAGCCTTCCAAACCAGAGTAGCAATCTTGACTTGCACCCTATCAGCAACTGGAAGCCAGTGGAGCTCACGTGGCATGTAGTCGGATATGTGTGAATATTTCGGCAGGTCAGCCAGAATTCTGGCTGCTGCATTCTGAACGAGCTGAAGTTGATGAAGACGGAACTCAAGAAGGCCCAGGAGAACCCCGTTACAGTGGTCGAGACGTTTGAGAACGCAAGAGCGTACTAGCACAGTCATCATAGTAATCATATATGTAATCATATAGAGCGCTTCTTCAAGAAAACAAATCCCTACGCTAGCCGATAACATGGTATGAAAGGTCGTGTTAAGATCAAACAGTGCATCCACATGTCTTAGAAATTAATGAGTGGCGTGCATAGGCGTAGGAGGAATTTCAGTGGTAGGGGGGCAAGATTTTATTTTTGCCCGAAAAATATAAATCCCGAATAATTGGTGTCTTGCATTTATAGTCGCTCACGTCTCTCTAGAACACGAAAGAGTTTCTGTTCTCGCGTCTAACAAGTCTCAATAATGTCGTTCATCTGCAGTTGACTCCAGTTGTAGCTGCTCGTTCAATGGTGATAATCAAACGACAAACGATCATTGAGCCTATCCTTAACCCATGGTTAAGGATAGGCCTAGTAGAAATTCACGAAGTCATGGAAGCTGTGAAGTCCGTGATTTTTGGCACTTGCCGTGAATTTCCCCAAATGCCGTGAATTGCCGTAATTTCGGAAAAATTTGTGACATCTGCGTCACAATTTTACATACGAGAACTTGGCGCTACCTGTGTCGAAAATTGCAGAAACTAGGGCCTATGTGCCAAACGTTGACTGACATTTAGCTTGACAATACACAGCAACAGCGCGTCGCTGCTTTGATCTATGTTATGACTTATGAATATGATTAGGCCTAGGCCTACATCGATTAGATCTTGTTAAATACAAGCATGATTTGAAGGAATTGAAGCAGGACGTTTGTAAGCACTAACATTAATACAGATACGCTTTCGTTTATTTCTTATTTACGTGATTGCTTGGTCGGATCTTATCAAAAAATGCGTTAAGCCTATTTCATGCCCTGAATTTGACGTGATTTTCGCCCGTTTTACAAAATGCTATAGACCGTGAATTTGGAACTTTTTGCCGTGAATTTCTACTATCCCTACCTATGGTGCTTTGCAGATATGTTTTCATCCTCCGAAGTCCACTGAACTATCGTTCTGAAACTATTGTAGAGAAACTAGGATGACGTAACGGGTTGTTTAGAGAAACTAGAATGACGTAATGGGTTGTAAGCTTTGAACTAAGCCGCCGCTTTCATAGAATAATGGTTGCCTTGGTAACGCAGCTCGGTCGATCGTCGATCGTCGAGCGATAAGCTTTGAAGTACGCCGCCTAGCAGTAGATTCCCCGCACATTCCTGCCTCTTGTCGCCGGCTGAACTGGAGACCAAAGGAATTCTGTCCTTTGATGTTTGCGAACGGTCCAGGCTCGATTTTATTTCTGCACTTAGTGACTTTTAGCAGTGTATTGTATTTTTTTTCGTTTATTGATCTACTCAAGCTGTCATAACGCAGCTAGTTACAAGAATTCATTCATCGATAGTTACTGTTGGCTACAGTGAAACGTGTTAAGGCTTAAAGAGTCATGCTGGGTCAGGTAGATAAGCTTGGCTTTATTGTCTAGATATGGGACTCTAATAAATGTTTTTAAACATCATGCGTGGAATGAAGTTTTTATCGTCTTTATTTGGGAGGACAAATGGATGTGGACGAGTGCGCAGATTGTACTGAGTTGCTCGATGTGCTGGACAAAGCCGTCTTAGTACATGCTCCGAGTCTGTTAATATGGCATTAAACAGAACATCGTCTGCTTCGCTCGCCAGGTTAGCCACTGTAGGGGTGTTTACAGGGAGAAGTCCCGCGCGTACTACTCGTTGCATGAATCTCTCAAGGCGCTCCCTATCCCTTCCACTTGTGAAGCCCCACCAGGCCGGGGATGCGTACATCAACCGTGCTACTGTAGTAGAGCGCGCCACTTGGAACAGGGCCTGTGTTGGGAGTCCGTGTGCTCGGAGAGTTCTGAGCGCATACAGAGAGGAGGAGCAGGAACCAAGTATCCGATCGATGTGCTCTGTAAGCGCTAATTTCTCCCCAATGGTTACTCCTAGGATCTTTATCGAGGTTGAACGGTGCGTACCCGTTATTGATGGTTGCTCGGAAAGAGATGCTGAATGACTGCGTACTATTACTATTTCACGAGTCTTTGAGGAGTTTATACGAAGGTTTTTACTTGCTGCCCATTCAGAGATATGCCTCAGTTCCGCCGGACCTGTTTCTTTATGCTGTGATCCTATGAGCAGGTACGAGTCGTCAGCGTATTTCTTTAGCCTGTTCTGAGGGTGCAGGGGATGGAGGTCCGATGTTCCGATAATGTAATCAGCAGGGCCGATCACAGAGCCCTGAACTACACTCGCATTAATGGTAACAACTGTGGACATTTTCCCCTCGAAGCAAGTTGTATGTTGTCGGTTGTGTAGATAGTTTACAAACCAGTTGAAGATATTGTCTGGTATGTCAAGACAGGAGAGCGTGTCTGCAATGGCGGAGTGCCGGATCGAGTCGAACGCTTTAGAGTAGTCCATTGATATTACGATTACGTGGTCGTTGGATTTAAGCAACTCAGTGATGTTCTGTAGTGTAGATACGAGCGCCGCCGTGGTAGATCCTGTTGGACGGAAAGCGTATTGGTCGTCAAGCGACAACGATCCAGGCATGTTCTGAAAAGTTGGATAGAGATAAGTCCGGACCAGGATCCGCTCCACTATTCGCGAGAGGACCGGGAGCACCGAGATAGGACGGTAGTCTGTTGGTGTCTTCGGTGCAGCTATCTTCGGTTGCGGGCGGATTATTGCAGTTTTCCACTGAAGTGGAACGTGCGTGTCTGTGTGCCTGTCTGTGGGAATCTCTCTCGTTGTATGTGTGCGTGCGTCAGTGACGTGTTTACACGTTTAACAGTGTGCGTGTCTGTTTGCCTGTCTGTGGGAGTTTCTCTCGTTGTATGCGTGCGTGTATCTGTGACCAGTTTACTTGTGACGTCAGCACGCCTTTGAAGATTGCTTTCTAGCGGGTTACCATTAGCAACCAACCCTTAGAACTTCTCCGTTCATGTCACCCCTGGTAAACGCGCATTAAGTGGGTTCTCCTTTGATGCTTCTTCATTGCATTTGTGACAAGCCCTCTTAGATGTCTCTTTATTGCATTAGTGACAAGCCCCCTTTGATGCTTCTTCATTGCCTTAGCGGTAAGCCCCTTTGAACTGCCTGTCCTCGGGTATATAAGGGCCTGTTTTTGCTTAGTTAAGCGGTTCTTTTGGTCTGATTTTGACGGGGTTAGAACCCGTGAAGTTTGTGTCAGTAGTTGTTGAATTTAAGACGTTGAATTGACTGCTGTCCATTGATTGCTGCTAAATAAAGAAAAGTTAGTCGTATACGGTGTTTATTACAAAAGACCTCTGCTAGACCACGGAGGCCTGATCAACGTGGATGTCCTGGGGGACACGGGAACAACCCCCAGCCTGCTGCCGCCTGCTGTCCTGCCATCCTGGTAAAGTGGTTTGCGACGGGGGCAATCCTGCGACGCCATTGATCCCACCAACGGGGTCTGGGCGACTGAGCGGTCAACGTACATTGACGGTCCCTCCCTTGGCCGGGAAGGACGGAAAGACGATACCCCACTAGAGGGGATGACATTTGTGGGTTCCCAACAATTCTGGTACCCGAGAAGTGGAGTTGTGAATTGACGACACCGTATCAACGACCGACGACGTTTAATGGCGGACGAAGAAACCCGCATTTATACAGTCTTAGACGCTGCCGAGATCACAGCCGCGACTTCAACGCCTGCCGCGAGAAGAGGAAGCGCAATGGACGAGCAGTCTGAGCAACGCCTGACGGATGACGACTTCCGGTTCGAATCAAGAGACAGGCGGTCGAGAGAATGGGAGAGACCGGAAGAAACGACGTCTTTGCCGAGAATTCTGGAGAACATCGGTGGCCTGCTGAGAAGTCGACCGATGCAGATGAAACCTATCCGCTTTGATGGGACAGGTTCGCTCGAGTCATTTCTTGCTCAATTTGAGGTGTGTGCGAGACATAACCGATGGACCGAGACGGAGAAAGTCGATTTCCTCCGCTGTGCTTTGGAGAAGGCCGCCACTCAGCTGTTATGGGACTTTGGAGCTCAGCCTGACGTGAGTTATGAAGAGCTGGTCGAGCGACTGAGACAGCGCTACGGCACTGAAGGCCAAGCCGAGACCTTCAGAGCGCAACTCTACTACCGACGCCAGCGTGCCGATGAAAGCCTGAGTGATCTTCTGCATGAAATTCGCCGATTGGTGGTCCTCGCGTACCCCGTTCCCTCCAACGAGACTACGCAGATAATCGCTCGAGACGCCTTCTTGAAGCCATGCGTGACCGGGAACTTTCGCTAAAAGTACGTGAGCGAGAGCCCAAGACGTTAGATGAGACCTACCGGACGGCGCTTCGCTTAGAAGCCTACCAGAGAACGACGGAGTTGGACGATCGCCGACGGCCGCCGAACCGAGTCCGAGCAACGCAAGAGATCGACACGTCTTCCCAGATCCAAGCCCAGCTAGACCGATTTCTCGCAAAGCAACGCGAGGAACAGAAGAATTGGCAACGCGCGCTGGAGAACAAGATCGACCAACGTCTACGGGAGATGCGAAGCCAGACTCCGACGAATGACGATCGGGACCGAGCCGGTCGCCCCGGAAACAGCACCGACGAAGCTACGAGGCGGACGACGACCTGCTACAACTGTGGTAAAGCCGGTCACATCGCTCGCAACTGCCGCCAAGCACGCCGTTCCAACAACCGCACCAACCAGACAGCCGCTGAAGCAGCGACGCCTGAAGAAGCCACGGTCTTGAATCACACTACGAGACCGAGACTGCCGAATCGCGCTAGCAACAACGCGATCTTCATCCGAGGAACAATCAACGGGCAGTCGCAGATGTGCTTGATTGACACCGGATCGGAGATGAGTCTGGTGCCGTCTTTTGTCGTCGAAGGGGTAAAGCTAAGTCCCTGTCATAGATTTTTGATGGCTGCGAATGGTACTGAAATTAGGGTTCTTGGGGAAGTAACAGTTCCGCTTGAGGTACGCCCTGGTTTTAAGCTTTCCACTACGTTTTTAGTATCAGACCAAATCACTGAGCCTATGATGGGTATGGATTGGTTGCGACAGCATCGCTGCCGTTTAGGTTTTGGTTCGGGTTCCTTGTACGTAGGCCGTAGACGTCTCAACCTTATTAAAGGTAACGGTTCTATGTGGTGCCGACGAGTAATTGTCGCTGAAGAAGTTGAAGTATCCCCGAAAAGCCAATATGATATACCCGTTCGAACCCTGTATGGAGATCTATCCACGGTCGCACCGGCCTGGATGACGGAGGCTAGAGAGATACAGCCTGGAGTTCATCTCGCTCGAGTTGTAGTTGGTGATAAAGCCGATACGACTCAAGTTAGAGTAGTAAATTTGAACGAAGGTCCGGTAAGGTTTGCTAAAGATTTACCGTTAGGAGGATTACACCCGGTACAGGTAGACCGAAATACTGTACGCGCTCGGGACGTCGAAACTCTTAGTGAGGTGTCCCCTAGCGAGATGCTGTTAGCTGACTTACCTGAAGAGGTACCAATCGATACGAGAACGCAATTAGAGAAATTGTTGCTAGAATATCAAGATGTTTTCTCTGTATCGGAAGGCGACTTAGGACGAACGTCGGTAAGTACACACAAGATCGACACGGGTGATGCACGACCTGTGCGACAGCCATTGAGACGACAGCCGCTTCCGCACCGAGCCGCTGTTGATGAGCAGTTAGATAAGATGCTTGCCGAAAAGATTGAAGATGACGCACAGGCTCCTGATTTAGTTAACATTTTGTACGAGAGCGCACATGTTAAGACATACTGGCATCAACGCGATGGGTTATATCTACGTGATGGAGTAATGTACCGTAAGAAACCCGACGGAGTAGAACAAGTGTTAATGCCAAAGGCTCTGCGAGAGGAATTCTTGAAGCTCGCTCATACCGGAATGACTGGTGGTCACCTAGGTGTCCGACGTACCAGAGGGCAAGTAAGGCGACGTGCGTATTGGGTAGGTTGGTCGGGTGAGGTTAAGAGGTTTTGTAAGTGTTGCCCGCAGTGTAACCAATACCATCGCGGCAAACCTCCTCGTCAAGGCCCACTACAACCGTTACGTTGTGGGGAGCCCTGGGAACGTTTAGGTGTAGACATAACTGGCCCCCACCCTAGGAGTAGACGGGGAAATGTCTATATTTTGACCGTTATGGATTATTTCACCAAATTTGTGGAAGCGATACCCATGACCAATCAGGAAGCCGCTACGGTCGCTAAAGCGTTAGTAGATAACGTAATTGTTAGATACGGGGCCCCGCTCCAAATTCTAACGGACCAAGGGACTAACTTTGATGGGAATTTGTTCAAGGAACTTTGCAAATTGTTAGGCATAGACAAGGTCAGAACCTCTAGTTACCACCCTAGTGGGAATGGGTTAATTGAAAGATTCCATAGGACGCTCAATGCTATGTTGGGAAAAATCGTAAACAGCCATCAAAGAGATTGGGATGAAATGTTACCCTCTGTCCTCGCTGCCTACCGATTCTCGCTCCATGATACCACGGGATTCACACCCAACTTCCTCTTATTCGGCCGAGAATTGAGAGCTCCGCTGGATCTTGTCTACGGAAGACCCCCCGACGCTGATCTTGCCAATGCAACGTATTCAAGTTATGTCCATGACCTGGCCGATCGAATGGAATCTGCGTACCGACTGGTACGCGAGCAGCTGCAATCTGCCGCCGAACGAAGAAAGCGTACCTACGACATGCGAGTTAGACCCAAAGAATTCGATAAAGGCCAGCGCGTATGGTACTTTACCCCTCGTCGATACCAAGGAAGGACTCCCAAATGGCAACGACTTTATACGGGCCCTTTCCTAGTCGTCGAGCGTAGTGGGGCCGTGAACTATCGCATCCAAAAGACTGCGAATTCACCGCCTTTTTTGGTGCACGTTGACAAACTGCGATTGTGCTACGACCCTGAGTCAACGACGGAGAGAGAAGAGATCGTCGACCAATCACGTGACGATGACGTGGTTAGCCAGCGGCCCAAACGCGCGACGCGTAGGCCGATTCGATTTCAGTAGACGCCTTTGTCGGTAGCCGACAAAGATGAACAGTTCCTGCCCTGCATGAACGGAAGTGGGCGTCGCTTCGGCCTGTCTTCATCATGAAAGATTCCGGTGAAAACTGAGAAAACCAAGATTTCTTTGGTGAGAACATAGAAAGGTTTGGTGAGAACAAATTGATTTGTTTCTGTAAGTTGATGATTGTTTGAATTCTTTGCGTGTGTGTGGCTTAACATGATCATTTGAACGATTATCGTATTGTGTGTAGAACACCTTTTCTTTTGTGATCGAACTGATTTAATTACGCTGATTCCATTGCATTAATCTGACTGATTTAATTGCATTGATTGAGTGATTAATTCGCTTTGACCCAATCGAGTTGATTGCGGTGATTTAAATGATTTAATTGCAGTGATAACTGATTAACTTGCATTGATTGCGTTGGCTGCATTAATTGCATTAGTTGATTCTAAGTGCATTGATTTAGTTTGATTGCGTTGAACTGACTTAAGTGTGTCGATTGAATCGATTTAATTTAATAATTTAGTTGATCGCATTATCTTGAGGTAATTGAGTTAGAGGTAAAAAGGACTTTGCCTTGAAATAGTGAGTGAAGTGATTTAATTGCATTTATTGAGATGATGACATTGAATTAGAAGGACTTTGCTGTGAAATAATGATGGACGAAGTATTTTGAAAATTGTCTATGATTGACACATGAACTCCATTGCTTAGATTCGATGATTAACGAAAATATGAGACACTATTGCTTAGAAGATAAGATTGCTATTGCATAAGTTGATTGATTAGGCGCTAGAATAGTTAATGTGTTGACTGTTAGCTAAGATTGTTTGTGACTATTGTATGTGACCCTGGCCCTTTAGGTTGGTCCCGCTTTGTTAAGAAATGGGGGCATTTCTCTTACCAGTGAGGGGAGAATTTGTAGAGAAACTAGGATGACGTAACGGGTTGTTTAGAGAAACTAGAATGACGTAATGGGTTGTAAGCTTTGAACTAAGCCGCCGCTTTCATAGAATAATGGTTGCCTTGGTAACGCAGCTCGGTCGATCGTCGATCGTCGAGCGATAAGCTTTGAAGTACGCCGCCTAGCAGTAGATTCCCCGCACATTCCTGCCTCTTGTCGCCGGCTGAACTGGAGACCAAAGGAATTCTGTCCTTTGATGTTTGCGAACGGTCCAGGCTCGATTTTATTTCTGCACTTAGTGACTTTTAGCAGTGTGCGTGTCTGTGTGCCTGTCTGTGGGAATCTCTCTCGTTGTATGTGTGCGTGCGTCAGTGACGTGTTTACACGTTTAACAGTGTGCGTGTCTGTTTGCCTGTCTGTGGGAGTTTCTCTCGTTGTATGCGTGCGTGTATCTGTGACCAGTTTACTTGTGACGTCAGCACGCCTTTGAAGATTGCTTTCTAGCGGGTTACCATTAGCAACCAACCCTTAGAACTTCTCCGTTCATGTCACCCCTGGTAAACGCGCATTAAGTGGGTTCTCCTTTGATGCTTCTTCATTGCATTTGTGACAAGCCCTCTTAGATGTCTCTTTATTGCATTAGTGACAAGCCCCCTTTGATGCTTCTTCATTGCCTTAGCGGTAAGCCCTTTGAACTGCCTGTCCTCGGGTATATAAGGGCCTGTTTTTGCTTAGTTAAGCGGTCTTTTGGTCTGATTTTGACGGGGTTAGAACCCGTGAAGTTGTGTCAGTAGTTGTTGAATTTAAGACGTTGAATTGACTGCTGTCCATTGATTGCTGCTAAATAAAGAAAAGTTAGTCGTATACGGTGTTTATTACAAAATACCTCTGCTAGACCACGGAGGCCTGATCAACGTGGATGTCCTGGGGGACACGGGAACAACCCCCAGCCTGCTGCCGCCTGCTGTCCTGCCATCCTGGTAAAGTGGTTTGCGACGGGGGCAATCCTGCGACGCCATTGATCCCACCAACGGGGTCTGGGCGACTGAGCGGTCAACGTACATTGACGGTCCCTCCCTCGGCCGGGAAGGACGGAAAGACGATACCCCCCTAGAGGGGATGACATTTGTGGGTTCCCAACACTATCTGAACGATCACTGGAACGATCTGAAATTTCTGCACTGAACATACTTTCGGAATTGCACGCTGAAAAGTGGAGTGCAACAACTTGAATTTGATTCTTTTCTTAAGTCGGTACGGAGCCAACAGGGGTCAACCCGACTCCCTGAAACCTGAAAACGCTGAAAATACACAAAAGCCCGATTTCCCGAAAACAGTTTACTAGAAAGCGGCCAAACCCCGAGAGCTATTCACAGTTTCAATTGTAAACATGACATAGACCTAGGATAACCTTGAATACATCGATATTCAGTGTTATTCACATGTTTATTTGTTAATTATATTCGGGTTGGACTTAGAAAATCAATTTGGGGGATCCGGCCGAAATTCGTTTCGGGGATTCCGGTTTTGGAGATTCGGGCCGCACCCGCACCAACATGTTGGATGATAAAGTGACTAGCCTAGCTAATTATTCTGTAGCCTACAGCCCTACACCAATGAATAAAGCTGTAAATGTTATGGTTGTTTGCGAGCTAGTATACCAGCGGTTCTCAACCTTTTTAGTGCTGCGACCCCTTGATAACATGTCCAAAGTTGCGGCGACCCCCAACAATAAAATTGATCGCGTTAGACCTACTCCCGTTCACTGCATCTTTGCTACCCTTATGATGCATATTACTTCTCACCGCATCGCGCGCAATCAAACAATAATTAACAACACAATTTTTAATTTTTTTAACTAATCATTTTGAAAATTTTAAAAGTAAAATTAAATAAGTGAGATGTTTACTTGAAGTTTCATATTTATTGTGTATTTTTACTATGTAGGGCCTACTATGTATAGGCCTATGTATGTATGTATGTATGAGCACTTGTTATAGCGCCCCTTCAAGATTTCTACTCAGAGGCGCTCCCGACTACAGCGCGCGGACACTGAATCGGAGTTTCACGCCGAAGCGCATGAGCAATTGCGAGTGAAGGACTTGCCCAGGGTCCCTACGCGGTGGCTTGAGGTGGATTCGAACCCGCAACCCTCCGGCTGCAAGGCACCGAACATACCCCTACACCACCGCGCCCCAAGTATACGTTTGCAACATATGTGGATTCGTCGAGCTGTATACGAGACCTACGCTGAATAATTCAAGTGGACCAGATTTTATTACCTGATCAAACAATAATTCACGGGCAAATTTTTAATTTTTTATTGGTAATAATATCAGCAGATATGACAATGTCATCAATTCTGCTGACGGTATCGTTAGACAAGGAAATTGGATTCAATTTTTGAACATAGGCTTATTCAGCTCTAAGCATAGGTCGAACAATGTCTTTGGTTGCTGGCAACAACACGTCCTCGGTAATTGTGTGAGGTTTCTTGGCTTTTGCGATTCTGAGAGCAACCGAATAGCCTAGGGCCCTAGGCTATGACTCTTCAACAGCTGCCACGTTTTGCTGTTTGTACTTGTCCCCGGTATCAAGTCTGCCTTTCTCGACGCCATTAGCTTTGTTCTTAAACTACTGGACATCCTGGCGAAATTAGAATGTTTAGTAGGGCCTATCAAAATGGCGTTTCAGTTGGTTGGGCTTCGATTCGACCGACAGAATGCCATTACAAATAACACATTGTGGTTTCTCAATTCCTTCTGCAACTATGGAAATAAACCATACTTTAAACTATACTTACTATTATTTTCTTTTCTTAACACTCAGTTTAGGCGGCTTCCTATTTCATAGGCCTACACTTTTCCAGCGTTCATTATTGATTATAACCACAGCTGACAGCACAGTTTCGTAGCAAACCGGCCATTGTTTTGTTTTAAGAAGTAAAAGTTAACTTAGAATGTACATTTCAAACTAATATGGCAAAAAATAAATTAAATTAGCTGCTAAGTATAAAAGTAATTTTAAGTCGCTGTAGTGTAGGCCTAGTAGTTATAATGTAGGCCTAATAATCATATTTACGTGATATTAAATATTAAGAGAGTATACGTTGACAACTTTTTTTTACAAATTTCCGAAGGTCCCAGGCGACCCCTGGGAAATCGTAAGGCGACCCCCGTGGGGGTCGCGACCCACAGGTTGAGAACCGCTGTAGTATACATTCGGATTCGGGCAAGTTGGAGCTGGCAGATCGCGCTGGGTGCTATACTGATTGCTGAACTTATAATTGTTCGTTCAGCATTTTCCCTGGCACTTCTTGCCCGAAAAACAGGAACGCCCGAAATTTGGGGGGGCATTTGCCCCCTCTGACCCCCCGCCTCCTACGCCTATGGTGGCGTGTGAATTAATCTAATATCAAAAGTCAATGTTTTCAATGCACCTGATAAAATGATTGAAAACCGATCAGGGTCGAGGCCAAAATGTCAATATACAAAAACGTCTAGGTTTACATTTAGGAAACAACTCTAAAGGCCGATGCTGCTGCTGTCAGTGGTGACCTTGATAATCAAAGTTTAAACGACGGTCCAATAGAAGCCTGGGATCAGAGTGCAATTGCTGCTGCTGTAGACCCACGTGCCCTTCACGTGAATACCAGTCTCTGTCTGTCTCTGTCTCTGTCTCTCTGTCTCTGTATGTATGTGTATAGATGTATACATATAGATTTCTCTGTATGTGTCTCTGTCTCTGTCTGTCTTTCTTTCTCTTTCTCTCTCTGTCTCTGTCTCTGTCTGTCTCTGTCTGTCTCTCTCTCGTACGCTGTCTCAAGATGCATGCCCTATATATAAAGCGACGGTTGATGTAATGCGTTAACCGGTCATGTTTACAATATTCAATATTTATGCCAGAAAACAATAAACAGACAACATGACAAAGTAAACGCCATAATTAACGAGCTAATAAATGAATTCAAGGCTGTTTTTATCGGAAAGAGTCCTTGGCCGATTTAGAGAGAGGCAATAGACTTATTTGTACGTTTCAAACTCCAAACTCTAAAAACAATTTACAGACTACTTAAGCATAATTATTATGGTCGATGTTTGTTTGCAAATCTTAGTCTAACTTAAATGAGACATAATTTAAAAAACAATGTTAATGCAGATCCAAACACTTGTACCTGTTGTCAGCGATAAGAGCTAACTTGATTGTAAACTTATTTGACCTTCAAAACTTCATAGTTCAGAGACCCGTTGTTGATCTTAGATATATGGGCCTATATATAATGGGCTGAGGCCAATTACACAAGTGTAAAGGCTACAGTTACCTTATTCCAGGGCAGAAATTTGGTTCGAGATATCTACTCCACCCGCCCCCCCCTAGCCAACTCGGCTCTAATGAGTACATTGACAGTACATTGTCGGTGGGAAGATTAGACGGCCAGGGAGAGAACTGGCCATCTGCCCTCATATGCCGAGGCCATGGACCATTCTTCTTCTTCTTCTTTTTCTTCTCCTCCTCCTCTCCTCCTTTTTCTTCGCATTCTTCTTCATTTATGTTTCTTCTTCTTCTTCTTCTTCTTCTTCTTCTTCTTCTTCTTCTTCTTCTTCTTCTTCTTCTTCTTCTTCTTCTTCTTTCTTCTTCTTCTTCTTCTTCTTCTTCTTCTTCTTCTTCTTCTTCTTCTTCTTCTTCTTCTTCTTCTTCTTCTTCTTCTTCTTCTTCTTCTTCTTCTTCTTCTTCTTCTTCTTCTTCTTCTTCTTCTTCTTCTTCTTCTTCTTCTTCTTCTTCTTCTTCTTCTTCTTCTTCTTCTTCTTCTTCTTCTTCTTCTTCTTCTTCTTCTTCTTCTTCTTCTTCTTCTTCTTCTTCTTCTTCTTCTTCTTCTTCTTCTTCTTCTTCTTCTTCTTCTTCTTCTTCTTCTTCTTCTTCTTCTTCTTCTTCTTCTTCTTCTTCTTCTTCTTCTTCTTCTTCTTCTTCTTCTTCTTCTTCTTCTTCTTCTTCTTCTTCGCATTCTTCGCATTCTTCGCATTCTTCTTCTTCTTCTTCTTCTTCTTCTTCTTCTTCTTCTTCGCATTCTTCTTCTTCGCATTCTTCTTCTTCGCATTCTTCTTCTTCTTCGCATTCTTCTTCGCATTCTTCTTCTTCTTCTTCGCATTCTTCTTCTTCTTCTTCTTCTTCTTCTTCTTCTTCTTCTTCGCATTCTTCGCATTCTTCGCATTCTTCGCATTCTTCGCATTCTTCTTCTTCTTCTTCTTCTTCTTCTTCTTCTTCTTCTTCTTCTTCTTCTTCTTCTTCTTCTTCTTCTTCTTCTTCTTCTTCTTCTTCTTCTTCTTCTTCTTCTTCTTCTTCTTCTTCTTCTTCTTCTTCTTCTTCTTCTTCTTCTTCTTCTTCTTCTTCTTCTTCTTCTTCTTCTTCTTCTTCTTCTTCTTCTTCTTCTTCTTCTTCTTCTTCTTCTTCTTCTTCTTCTTCTTCTTCTTCTTCTTCTTCTTCTTCTTCTTCTTCTTCTTCTTCTTCTTCTTCTTCTTCTTCTTCTTCTTCTTCTTCTTCTTCTTCTTCTTCTTCTTCTTCTTCTTCTTCTTCTTCTTCTTCTTCTTCTTCTTCTTCTTCTTCTTCTTCTTTTCTTCTTCTTCTTCTTCTTCTTCTTCTTCTTCTTCTTCTTCTTCTTCTTCTTCGCATTCTTCTTCTTCTTCGCATTCTTCGCATTCTTCGCATTCTTCTTCTTCGCATTCTTCGCATTCTTCGCATTCTTCGCATTCTTCGCATTCTTCGCATTCTTCGCATTCTTCGCATTCTTCTTCTTCTTCTTCTTCTTCTTCGCATTCTTCGCATTCTTCGCATTCTTCGCATTCTTCGCATTCTTCGCATTCTTCTTCTTCTTCTTCGCATTCTTCTTCGCATTCTTCTTCTTCTTCTTCTTCGCATTCTTCTTCTTCTTCTTCTTCTTCTTCTTCTTCTTCGCATTCTTCTTCGCATTCTTCGCATTCTTCTTCTTCTTCTTCTTCTTCGCATTCTTCTTCTTCTTCTTCTTCTTCTTCTTCTTCGCATTCTTCTTCTTCTTCTTCTTCTTCTTCTTCTTCGCATTCTTCTTCGCATTCTTCGCATTCTTCTTCTTCGCATTCTTCTTCTTCGCATTCTTCGCATTCTTCTTCGCATTCTTCGCATTCTTCTTCTTCGCATTCTTCTTCTTCGCATTCTTCTTCTTCTTCTTCGCATTCTTCTTCTTCGCATTCTTCTTCTTCGCATTCTTCTTCTTCGCATTCTTCTTCTTCTTCTTCTTCGCATTCTTCTTCTTCTTCTTCTTCGCATTCTTCGCATTCTTCTTCGCATTCTTCGCATTCTTCTTCTTCGCATTCTTCTTCTTCGCATTCTTCTTCTTCTTCTTCGCATTCTTCTTCTTCGCATTCTTCTTCTTCGCATTCTTCTTCTTCGCATTCTTCTTCTTCTTCTTCTTCGCATTCTTCTTCTTCTTCTTCTTCTTCTTCTTCTTCTTCTTCTTCTTCTTCTTCTTCTATGTTCAATGTTGTTCATATCATACTTATAAAATTAGGTATGCTATGCTCTTACAATCAGACCTTCCTCAGACTTGGTCCCCGGAGTCAGTCGCTAAGGATTTGCCGACTGACTTAAGAACTTAGTAGACTAAGTTACATGCTTATCAACTAAGTCGCTTTGACTTGTCGACTGACCTACCGACTTGCTATCGACTTCTTAGATAATCCGGTATATCTAGTAGTAGTGTTGTGAGGCGGAAAAATTGTCAGGAAAATTTCATATTTTTCCGGAAAATTTCGGAAAATTTCCAGTGTTTTTTTCCGGAAAATTTTCTGATATTTTCCCATCAATATAATAAATACTAAATAAAAATTTAAATACATAATAATGTTTAAACATCACTCACTCTATACTATCTTACGTAGTTATAAACTGATATGTTTATTCAATAGATGGCACTGTTAGTGTTTACTGCTCAGTGTGTTCACAACTCTCAACAACCAATCAATCAATCAATCATCATCTATTGTTAACCTTTTGAACAGTGCATTTACAATTAAACAGTTTTCATATTCAGGGTAACAAGAGGCCCTGAAGGGATAAGTATCCCGCTAAATTAGGGTCACCCATTACCAGGTAGTAAAATCTAGAGGCAGTTGCAATTGCTATCTAGCTCAAGATATCTCGATTCACAGTTCAGGAAAATAGATAATTTGTTTACCATATTTATCAATGACAATACATTTAAGAATTAATTGGAATTAAACTTCACTGTTAATTTAGCGAAAATATTTTTTAGGAGTTAGTCTCCTTAATATTTGTTAGTTATGAAACTATGAGACAAAACAGCAATTGATGCAGTAATACTACAGACACCATTTTAATACTGCAACAGATTAATTCATGAGGCCTATTATACTATTATTTTGTGTCTTGAAATATAATGTTATTGACATTGCCATTGCAGTCTGACACTAATCTATTTTCAAATCTGCTTTTCTTGGTAAGTAGCAAAAGAATGTTTTAGTTTAATTGCTTATCTATGAGCTGTTGCCTTCAGTGAGCGGTGTATGGACTAAGACAAAACTGACTAATAGCTGAGCAGCTGACAAAATGTCAAATTGCCAGACTGTATATGAGTCATTTTCTGCTATTAGATCAATTAGACATTTCTGTTGTCCCAACGATTTTTAAAATAAAACTCGCCATTATTATTTCAAATGAATTATTTCTATGAATTTACTGTTGAGGAGATTATTGTTTCCATGGTTATTTTGGATATATGCTTTACTGTTTATTTTACCTGCTGCGTTTGAATTTGAAAATTGTCCACTCCGTTACCGTCACTCTCACAAAATGTCGAAAATAACATTATATAAATACGACTTCAAATGATAGTTTTTCAAAACTTTATGTGTTTCGTAAACAGCTTTTAAATGCCTTTCATTTAAGAAGTTTTCATTAAATGAAACCGTACTTATTGTGGCTAAATGAATTATTTTCAGCTGTCACCTGAAATAATGTCCACTCCGTTACCGTACATAAATTTTTGCACTACTACTTACTTACCAACATCTGGGTCTGGTGAAAATTAGTCAGACCATTTATGACGTCTGTGCATGTGTATACTTCGTTTATATGCTGACTTTTCAAATAGATGCGGTAATAATTTGGTTTGAAAGGTGTAATCTACGCATGATACGTTTAATAGGTGTCCACTCCGTTACCAAGAATTAATCTACAATGAAGATGCTCATGTAGTCAACAATTTTCAGGTTTCATCTCCTAAATGAACAAAATTGATATGTTGAAAAATGTGGTCCGAAACGTGGGCGATAAAAAGTTTATTTCATGTTAAGTTGAAAATGTCCACTCCGTTACCTGTCCACTCCGTTACCTCTTACACAAGAACGTATTGTATATTTTGGTAACGGAGTGGACATTTAATGGTAACGGAGTGGACATTTCTTTAAAAAATATGTTTTATTACAACAATAGCTTCACAGATATGTTTTTACTCGTGTGTGTTAAGATAGAACTAATTTTCCTTTTATATATGTTCATAACTATACATGTGTGAAACATAACTACAAAGTTTTGTGGATTTATTTGTACAGTTAAAGTTGCGGTAACGGAGTGGACATTTCTTTTAGTGCAAGACAATGCTGTACTGCATGTTACTGACTCATACTGAGTTGATATTGTGAGTTTACTAGAAATGTAGATAAGTGACACAATATAGTTCAGTGTAACATGTAGTTATTTGGCGTTGCTTTAGTTTTCATTAAAATTTATGGAAAAGCAAGTTTGGTAACGGAGTGGACATTGCTAATTTGGGTGTTGTCAAAATACTTCTAAAAACTGATGAAACTAGAATATTAGTGTGCAACAGAGCCCATATTTCTTAACTACATACACTACTGGTCAACCTAAGATGAATAAATTATATATTAATTTTAAAGAAAAATTTTTCTTGCATCTCCAAAAGTGAAATTGATCTAATAGCAGAAAATGACTCATATACTGATAGTTCATAACCCTAACAACATATCAAGCTAGGCTACTCTAGCCTGAACCGCAAATGAACAGTCGTTAATCTTTATTTTAATTCTTTTAAGGTGAACGTTGCCTGCATTGACAGGAACTTAAAACACAAATTTTCTAGTGTCATCTCATACTGAAAATCTGACATCATGAGTTAAATGTATTTTTCCGGTTCTGCGGAAAATTTCCGGAAAATGTCTGGAAAATTTCCAGACAATTTTCCGCAAAATACTTTTCCGGAAAAGCTACATAACTATCTAGTAGTTACACAGTAATGTAATGCATTTGCAGCCTACTGTAGTGACAGACCGATGACTGTGAATTGTGAAATGTTAATGTGAATTTATGAAGAAGATGACACAGATGCATACGAGTGCTTATGAAAGGAATAAAACACACGACTAAGTCCGAGGCTGCACCGCAATGCTTTTTATCCTGCAATCCATCCCTATGGATTAATCCAGTTTTTTCCATCCCTTTCAAAAGCAAAGCACTATTACAAATAAAAGTCATTCAGTCAACGGCATCTGGTCTTAATTTATTTTTCGTCCAGTTAGCTCTTTGTCTTAAATTTTGCGAGAAGCGTTCCTTGCATTCAACCACGGTAGTGTAGACTGTAGAGACTATTTTTTTTACATTACTGTATGTTTCAAATTGTTTACCGGCCTATGTCAGCATTGATATTCAGAATTTCTTCACATTTTTGACCCATTCTGATTTTCTGTTATCCAGCCGAGGCGCTCCTTGAGCAGGTTCATTGCACCCTTGCCATTATGTTCTGTTTTTATGTGGTACCAGTAACATTTTTCGTCCTGGATCGAAAGTAAATTCATAAATAACATTTAGATTATGCATAGGCCTACTCCTCCTCCTCCTGGTTGTCTATATATTTGCTTCTTTGTCTGGGACATCAAAATTAAATCCTGGCCCAGTTAGATTTCAAACCCTGGATTTTGATCAATATTTTGTTCCATTCGAAATAAAGAGGCGGCACCACATAATATTATTTGTGAGTAGGCCTATACCTACATGTATATTAGGGTGGTTCACAAAAACCAAGTTCAAGCTGGAAACCAGGGCACCCTCTCAGTTTGTTAGACCTGTCAATAGTATTATTGAGATAAAATTTCAGCATCTCATTCCAGCTGGAAGAAGGTGCTCAATGACAAAGAAATATTACCACATAGTAGCATTAGCGGTAAATCTTGATGTCGTATAACCTGGTCAATAACTTAACATTTGTTTTGGAGATGAGTTTCAAATAGTTTCTGTTGTGTTATACTTACTTATTCACTTACCTACTGGTATTTTGAACAAAGTGTAAAGTTCTTATTGAAGGTCGTGGTAATAATAGTCCCAGGTGTCTACTTTCTGTGTTTTGGCAGATATTTTTTCAGAAGTGAATTTTCAAATTTACCATTTGCCAATGAAATTTAAGCGCTCATATTTAACACTTTAACTCTTCGGTGTGCCCAAATTAGCCTGTGGGACAGGATACAATGAATCCATGGTCATTCATAATCTTCTGGAGTTGTGGAAACTCACGGACAAGGTTCAAACATTGAGCTTTGATATCTGTGAACACTGAGCTCTTCAATGGAGTGTGAGTTCTGCCGGAAGACAAGATAGGCCGAAAGCTCCTGTGGTTGGCCAGCCGTCGCCATGACATGATTTTAGCCACAGTATTCACTTTGTGCTGATCCATCTAATTCACCACATATTCCAATCTTCCAGACATATAAAGCTGCTTGGCAAAGTGTGATGCAAGACTGAATATCATATCCAGCACTGAGCCCTATCATGAAACAGCACTCAGTTTTCTCAAGAAGTTTACTTATAGAAAGTCAGATTCAGGGATCAGAGCCAAGAACTCATTGAGCTGAAAATGGTTGTCTTGGAAGTAACCTTCAATAATTCACTGGAGAGTCCTGGGCCAATTCACCATGCAAGTTGGATGGCCAAGTTACTGTATGCCATAAAAATCTACCTTTTTCGTGATCAACGTGGTATATTCAAACTAACGAAAAAGAAAGAAACTCAGATTCATCGATTTGTGCAGCTTTGTTGCCCTTCTTTACACAAAAGCATGGACAAAGGCTTCACTTGCTTCTGAGGCTCCAGGACAAGATCTGTCACTTTGGATTAATCTAGGAAAATATGATTCAGTTTACTCCGAGATCAGCGTTGCTGCCAGGAAGGCCCTAGAAACCACTTGTGGTACCTTTCAAATGAGGCTGTAGGTCTGGCACTGTTCTCATACCAACTTCCAGTAACAGATAAGGTGAATATTGTTCACAGAGTAACTGCAAAGCCTGGTGAAAGGAAGGTGAGAGGTGATGCTGCGCTACTGAAGGAGCCCAGCAAACACGACCGCACGGGTCCCGTGTGTGTTTATCCGGTTTATCCGGTACGGTTTTCTGACGGTTTTTGTCAACGGTTTGCGTACGGGAACCGTCTGGTGTAACCCCGAGTCGTAGCGCCTTCTAGCGGTATTTGTATTCATACCGCCATTTTGTAAACGATAGTTGAATGCGTAGGCTAAGTATTTCAGAGATCGCTATTTGTTTGTGTTAAAAGGAAGATTACGCTATATTTATTACACTAATGAACCAATATCTATATATCAACAGTTGATGCAGAGGCTGTATCTAATTTGTGGTCAGGATACGGATAGTCGCGACGGAGATTGGGTTAGGGTTAGCCGTTAGCGTGTAACACAGGGATGGCGAACCTATAGCACGCGTGCCCAAAGTGGCACGCACTCAAATTTTTTGGAGACGGAATTTGGAGCGTCCCCAAAATTTCAAACTTAGAAATAGTAGCCTAAATCACTGTAGGAATTCACATTTTCTTGTATAAAGGACTTTATTGTAACACAATCTAAAACCATCTTTGAAATAATGTCTTTTCATTCATTTTTTAAAATTACGTTTTGTCAGTTAAAATCTGCATGAGAAAAACAATTATAGATTGCAAAATTCCGAGGGGCACGTGAGAGTATTTTTAAAAATGTTTTAGTCGCATTTTGACACACACCTTTAAAAAAGGTTCGCGATCCATGGTATAATATGTACCTGCTTCCGATTGGTTCCTGCATTGCCTGTACGTGTTTCCGTCAGTGTTTAGGGCGACCCTTTATATGAAATTGTTATGATTTTTAAGATAACGGCCATAGTACAATAAATGCATTTTGCCAGCTACCATGCCAGCCCATGTCAAATTCTTTTGAAACCCCCTATTTGTTATGCATCATTAGTCTTTACTTGTCTTGTTTGCATATCAGTCATTTAAGTTTTGTGTTTTGTTGTTTTTGCAGGTGACGTGATTAATTTCTGGCCAGTTTTATGCATGAGTTTACTACACTGGGTGAAACCAACCCTAACGACCCCACTGCATCATATAATAATCGTAAATTCCCTAGTATATCCATACATTTCGTATTGTAATTTAGTATGGGCATCTACCTATGAATCCAGACTACATAAATTAGTATCACTACAAAAGCGTGGGGTACGCATAATAGCTGGAGCTTCGTTATTTGCTCACACAAGCCCACTATTTCTAAAATTTAAATTACTTAAGTTCCACCAAATAAGGACCTTCCAGATAGGGGTTTTTATGTACCGATTTACCCACGACCTTCTGCCTCCGAACTTTTCAGGTTACTTTCAGCTAGGATCTGACATACATCATCACTTTACTAGAAGCTCTAAACTTTATCGTGGTATTCATGCCCACTCTAACTCACGAAGATTCTCCATTAAATTTACTGGCCCAGGTGTTTGGAGTAGAATTCCTCCTTCTATTCAACAGGTGCCTAATTTTCAATGGTTTAAAAAAATGTTACGTTCTTACTTGATAAAAAACATGATTGCTTAAGTACTGTTACTCTGTTAGTTAAGATTTACTTTATTGTTTGTTTCTTTATGCTTAATGAATCGACTTAAGTTTGATAATTACGCATTTGATGTTATCCTGTAAATTCAGGCTGTTAACCGTCCTGCCACTACGTTAATTTAAGGTTTAGCAAATAGGTGTCCCTGTTAGCGGGATCTTTAATCCCTTAAGGGCCTTCCTTGTTGCCATCTCGATATGTGAAGTCTATTACTGTACATAACTGTATTGATGGTTTCAATAAAGATTGATTGATTGATTAAATTAATTTTTGTAAACTGACTAAATTTTAACTGTGTAGGATTGCTGCACTATTTCGTAACAAATGTAGGTCAACCTTAGTTGAACACAACTTTAATTATGAAGTAATCATATAAATACATGATCACGTAATGATAAGTCATTCTGTGTGTTTTGTTTGCTGATCAGAACACAAAAGTCTGTACACAGCTCCTTGTCAAGCGATGAAGAGGATGCATCGAAGGAGATATGATACACAGATTGACCAATGTATGAACTTTTATTATTCTCATTATTTATAACATTACTTGCAGTCGACAGAGTAAGTTATGTTTCTTGATGTCTGCATGTATCATCCAGTTTTATTTTATATCAGTCAACACATAATTATGTCTTGTTCTAAAATACATTGATGATTAAGAATTAGCTATCTTTAGTGGCAATACATTTGATTTGTTATAAAAAATAATTGTGTTGCTTCGTTTCTATAAGTTTTCAATGATTCAGTAGTTGTATGATCATATCGTGAATGTGTATGTAAATTATCATATTGTTGTTACTACTGTTTGCCACAGATGATAAGCTGTGGAATATATTGAGCCTGTTAAGTGTGTTGACACATAGTACCAATAAAGAGTGAATTAGCCTATTAATTCATAAATGATAAAATTTAATTAAACATTAATTTAACCCTAACATTGAGGAATGCCAAAGGTGTTGCATTGTGATCAAAAGTGTCAACTCAATTTTGTGTTACAGCTAATCACTTGCTGATAATACATACATATTACTGTGGAATTTGTATATCACCAACGTCACAAGTGAATCGGAGGTGATTTGCTTGACAACAAAATTTACTTATTTGTTTTTGGAGATTTCTCATGTGGGTCTTATTTAGATCTTGTGCCATGCCGCTTAATATCCCTATGCATATTACAATGTGTTTTGAAGATTGGTTTCGTCACCTTATTGTTCATAAATGAAGTATGATGGTTATCTGTGTAGACTTGATGTTGTAGGTGGCGATCTGGATAGCAGACTGATCTGATGATAAAGATATTGGCCAGTCTGGAGGACCTGCAACAAACTCAGAAACTACATTCATCTATGCTGCTGTCGATTTCAAGGCAACTGAATGCAGCAGGTGGACTTGTGGCAATGGAGCTGCCTGAGGGCATGCAATTTCCCATCGAAACTGAGGATCTGACGAGCGTGGAGGACAAGGTGCTTGACACTTCAACGATAAAAGTATTGGTGAGTCATTTTACTGTTTAAATGGTTTTTAAAGCCTCTTGTATGATTCGCTGTTAATTTCTGGGCATGCAATTTTTATCTTCCTGTTTATAGGTTGTATTAAATTCTGTTTCTTTGTGTCCATAAAGTTAGATGATGTGTTACATCATGTGTACATAAGTTATTTGTGTTGATGGCAAATATTTATAAAGAAAAATATCGACATTTAACTTAAAGACCAGCATGTTTATAAATTTTTTTTCAAATTGCAATATCTGAAGACTTTTCAATGTCTCTTGTTAGAATAGAACTGCTTTGATTTGCTTCTTCTTTTTAATTGTTTAGATACAAGTACTCGTGAATAATGATGGGGACTATTTATGCTTGTCTCAAATAAAAAAATTCAATATTCTGCCAACCGTGCTTTATTCAGTGCTAAACCTTTAAAACCATATTGCATTTTGAGGCTAAGAGAAAGTCGAGATTGTTTTGACTTTTCTGAACTTGAACATTGTAAATTAGACAATCCAGGCAGTGTCTGTAAATATTGTCATTTAATATTAGACAGAATTGTTGGAATAATATCATTTTACAATACAAATCCGAGCACGTCAAATTATTGTTCTTTGTAACTTGTTATTTTTAATCTAAATGTTTCATATTTGAAAATTCAGGTGCTGTAAAGCAAAATATTGCTACCAAGGACAGTATGAAGAAACTGGTTGTGGACTAGTTGGCTGTTTGGTTTGGTAACGCTAGGGATCGTAGCACTGGAGATCACCGGCTGTTGAAATCGGCACAATTCAAAGAGACCAAGTCGGAGTCAATCACCACCGATCAGAAGTTGACCAGTACTGCTGTTGACATTGTTGACAAAAAATTTAATGATATTGCAGAGCAGACTGAATATTTTTCCTTTATTAAATTGATGTGTCATTTAAAGCTATTGTTGATTATTTATTGTTTTCAGTGTTGTATGTAATTCACTCATAATTGCAATTACATGCTTGTACATGTATTTGAATTACAATTACTTGATTGTGTAGGAATTAAGTTACAATTATATTTTGATTGTAAGTCAATTACCAATTAATTTTCAATTATTACTTTAAAATTTGCAAATGATTTAGAATTTTTTCTATAATTTTTAATTTACTCTATTTTTAAAACTGAAACATCCAGTCAATTAAAGGGGTGGCCCTGGTCAACCCGGCAGGCTGGCATTGTTGCCGACTTTATCAAAGTAATTCGTAATTTACACTTCAGATTACATGAATATTGTAATTGAATTACAATTACTGGACTTAAAAAGTAATTCAATTACAATTACAGAAATTGTAATTCAATTACATGTATTTCAATTACTGAACAACCTGATTGCTTTAGCTATTTAGCACAGCTTACTGTACTATGCAGCTAAAGCAATCACTGCATTTCAGTAATTGAAATACATGTAATTGAATTATAATTTTATTAATTGAATTACTTTTTAAGTCCAGTAATTGTAATTCAATTACAATATTTATGTAATTTGAAGTGTAATGAAGTGTAAAATGCATACTGGAATAGAATAGAATAGAACTGGAATCACTTTTGAGTCATCTGGGAATGAACTGGGATGCCCGGCGGGCTATCCCGTATGGGTCCCGTCTCAAAACCGCGGACAAAAACCGCCGGGTATCCCGTCCGGTTCCCGTATGACAACCCGTATGGGAACCGTCTGGTTCCCGTGTGTTTGTGTTGGCTGGGAGGGGGCTTGCCTTGGTGATTTTGCAACCCAGTGAAAACTGACACTGCTGTCACACCTGAAGATTAGTGATTTCTTTCTTACACTTTCACAAGAGAAGTGGATTGAGAATGAGGATTACAAACAAGGCAGAGAGAGAATTCAGCAATTGAGAGTGGTGAACGACCCGGCTCAGAGGAGTGTGAAGTTGTTCGAGGAATTCAACCGACTCATCATCAATAATGAAGAAGAAAATCAGTGTCTTCTCCAAGTGGTCGTGGCAAATAGGAATGCTATTTCTGCTATCTTTCTGCTATCTTTATTTATGCTATCTCTGAACACCTAAATCTTTTATGCCGTGCTTGCTTTTTTCAGTTGTGGCAACTGCGGGTAATTTCCCGTTCACTTTCACCAAATGCTGCACTTTCTGTTGTTCATGCTTTTGTTTGTAGTAGGATTGACTACTGCAGTACCATCTATGCTGGCCTTCCATTGGGGCGCATTGCTCAGGTTGAGCGTGTGCTTCGTGCAGCTGCTAGGCTTGTTGGTGGTTTCTCTAAATTTGACCATATCTCGCATTATATGCGTGACGTACTCCACTGGCTTCCTGTTTCTCAGCGCATTCAATTTAGGATTTCGGTCTGGGTCTGGCGGTGCCAATTAGGGAGCGCCCCAGCCTACTTGCGTGAGTTCTGTCGCCCTACCTCAGGTTTAGCTACCCGCAGAAATCTTCGTTCTGCATCTCGTGGCGAACTTGCTGTTCCCTTTGCGCGCACTTCAAAGATGCAACTTCGTGCCTTCTCAGTGGTTGGGCCGACCATCTGGAACAATCTTCCTTCAGATCGGCGTGTTCTTCTAGCTGGAGACTCTGCATACACCTTTTAAAGAATTTGGAAACTGTTCTCTATCGCCGTAGTTGGACTGGGAGCGCCTCTGAGTAGGTTGGAGGGGCGCTATATAAGTCCTCTGAATGAATGAATGAATTTGCCTCACAACAACAAAGAAGTCTGCTGTTGACGCAGTGCTGGCAGTTTCTAGACTCTAAGACTGTAGCTGGTATTGAAGTCATAAAACCGGAACAATCGACGTTCATGGTCAGAACGACGTGTTTTTCAAAATTTTTAGGCATTTCCAATTCTTCAAACCTATTCAAATTTTACAGTACAATCTGACTAACTGTTCTACTATCACATGTGTTGTCAAATTACAGTAATATTTGATTTGTCGTTAAATAAAATGCATTCGTACGGGATTGTATGATCGACGCATTCATTTCCACAATTAGTGTCTTTTTATCGGTATCAGGCAAAGTGAGACAGTCCGTGAGCACCGTCTTCCCGTTGGAATTGGAAGCTGAAATTTTGTCTAAATAATACTATTGATAGGTCTTACAAACTGAGAGGGTGCCTTGGTTTCTAGCATGCACTTGGTTTTTTACCATGTATCTGTGAGCCACCCTAATGTATATAGCATATAGTTGAGCTTAATGAGACCTGACTTCAACCTATCGAGACTAAATTTAAAAAACTGAAGAATGATATTTTGGCATCGCCATCTCCGATATGGCTATCTTCTGTGCAAACAGTTACAGCTGTCTCTGTAGTTCCAATTTACTTTAACTTAACTCTTTGACAGCACTTTCTGCTGTAAGCTTATCCCTCACTGACTATATGTACCATGCCGGATTTATCATTAAGCTAAAAAAAGCTACAGCTTATGGCCTCACTGCATTACTTTAAAAATTACATTTAAGTATTGTTTCTCTCTGTAGGCTATGGTTCCAGACTTCCAGTCTACTGTAACTGAACTATTTGACAACGAAATTCTACTAAACTTTACCGACTATGGACACGGTTGTACAGTGCTGGATTTACCATTAAGCTAAAAAAAAGAGCTGCAGCTTATGGCCTCATAATCCGCAGAGGCGTCAGCAAAATTCTGTGTGTGTGTGTGTGTGTGTGTGTGTGTGTGTGTGTGTGTGTGTGTGAATGCTAAATTTATTTCAGAAATTACATTTAAGTATTGTTTCCAGGGTATATTATATTAAAATCTATGCTGTGAGATCAAGCCAACCAAATGATGAGCATGTAGGCCCTAATCAGTAAATGCATTCATTTGAAAATAATTTGAATTTTTCAGCTTAAATGCCTTGCTATTAAAGAATTAAAAGGCATATATGTCTTCAACTTTTGTGAGACCTTCTGGTGTAATTTTTTAACAAAGGACCTCCATCTTTATATGGCCTAGAGCCTCAACAAGTCTAAATCCAGCACTGACTATGGTAACGGTATTTGTAAGTCATCATTTAATATGCAATGCACTTATATGTAAAGTACAAATAGATAATTATTGCTCTTGTTGAATGGACGTTGTGACTTTGTTGTATCCCGCACCCGAACAATGTTGGGCTCTTGGCGTGCATGGCATTTTGGGTCCCTGGTTCAAAGCATTGGACTTCGTTGTCCAATTCAGGATCATTCAGTCAATTCGAATCTTTGATGCTCTTCAGGTCCAAACTTAAAACTCGTTTCTTTCATATTGCACACACAACTTTTTTGTTCTTGTTTTTCTGATCTCTCGGATTTCAACTTTTGGATTATAATGCTTTATTGCGATTTTACTCCATGCAGCCATCGAGTGATGTCTTGAACATCATGATAATGGCGTTATAGAAGTAATGAGATTAGATTAGATTAGCTATAGCATAGAAGTCATTAGATTCGGGATATACGCCAAACTGTGGCTCATATTTTATAAGGAACGACGTAAGTGACTGTGGCTTATGCACCAAGGGCGGTTTTCATGGGTTCAAACGTGGGCCTAGATCTAATCTAAAAACGGAATTCACTGAAGAACATAATAATTGCACTCTGTTAGTAGACCCTGCACAATTCATGTGCGTAGAGCAGAGTCCTTGCCACGGTTCTTCGTAGAGTTCCCTTTAATATGCATAGGAACTCATGATCCAACGATGTTACCCATCGAATCCACGCAACGCCCTGCTAAAGCCCTTGTCTTTAATTGACACTTTGTCCACGCGTTGTGCATTTACAATGCAGCAGAAAAGCACACAGCTAGTTTAGTCATAATAACATCAATGTGTCAGTTTTATCTGGTAGAAAGTTTACAGACAAAGGATGAGTTGAATATCGCTTAACGGAGATGATGAATTTGTCAGCGACGGCTGCGGTGCCTCCTTTGAGCATACGAAGGCAGAGCAGCCGTTGAGCCGGTGACTGAGCACACGGTGCTCACGTGCTCAGCGACACAGATTATGGACGGAGAGGGAGAGAGGGAGATAGAACCAAGGGTGCCGAATATGTCGTCACCACAGACCCACACGGACATATACACGCACAGACGTACAGAGCGAGGGAGGCGTAGTTGCCGGATTAGAAGCCGTCGCAGTCAACCTAGGCAGTGGGTCGGGGACTCCGATATAGATGGACGATTAGGGTAGCGGCCCAGCTGCCGGCCACTACGCAGCAGAGGGCTGGCAGCCCAAGTATTAAGGTCTCCATGAGTGGGTACACAAGGATGGGACTTTGCCCTGATATCGTGAGGTAGACGAGTCTATCTACGAAATGCATTTGAACCACTGCTGTAAACAAAAACAAGATGCGCACGTATAAAACTTAGTTGGCGGCCGCAGAGGAAGGGAATCTACGGAGCCCCTAAAGGGACATGCGGGAAAAATATCCTATGTCGTGCGCACGACTTAGTAACTCGTTCGAACGAGTTACTAAGTCGTTCCCACCACTTACTAAGTCGTTCCCACGACTTAGTAACTCGTTCCCACGACTTAGTAACTCGTTCCCACGACTTATTTAACTCGTTCCCACCACTTAGTAACTCGTTCCCACCACTTAGTAACTCGTTCCCACGACTTAGTAACTCGTTCCCACGACTTACTAAGTCGTGCGCACGACTTACTAAGTCGTGCGCACGACTTAGTAAGTCGTGGGAACGACTTAGTAACTCGTTCGAACGAGTTACTATGTCGTGGGAACGAGTTACTAACTCGTGGGAACGACTTAGTAAGTCGTGCGCACGACTTAGTAAGTCGTGGGAACGAGTTACTAAGTCGTGGGAACGAGTTACTAAGTGGTGGGAACGAGTTAAATAAGTCGTGGGAACGAGTTACTAAGTCGTGGGAACGAGTTACTAAGTCGTGGGAACGACTTAGTAAGTCGTGGGAACGACTTAGTAACTCGTTCGAACGAGTTACTAAGTCGTGCGCACGACATAGGATATTTTCCTCGCATGTCCCTTTAGGGGCTCCGTAGGAATCGGATCAGACAAGCTAAGAAGTCGTTTGAACCGATTATCAACGTTTCCACGTATACGTAGTCAGTCAATGGGCATAAAAACTGTTAGGAAACTGAATGGGAGAAACATTTAGCGTAGAGTTCTTAGAAAGCCTAATACGCCTGTAGTCGAATCTAAAGCGGCCGAGAGCGATCAAAGAAAAGGGAGACCTGAAGACGTTAGTTAACTGATGTTAATTAATTGGTCTTAATTAATTGGTTTAGCGAAGAGGAGATGATGATGTCGAACAAGATAGAGGAGCGGATTCGTCGGATGTCGGTGAACACCGTCGATGAACGTCTACGGAAGTTGTCCTCTGGGATAGATGACGTCAGATACCGGAAGACATCCGCCGGAGGGAACAAGATGAAGGTCCGCAAGCAGAGTGCCAACCTCCTCCAACAGCTCGAGAACCACCGAGAGAGACGCAAACAGGTAGGCATAAAGACACATACAGTTCAGTTATTGTGTTAACCGTTTACGTCCTTGATCGCTGGTCATCAGTAAATGAAGAGCCCTGGACGATCTCTTCGCAAGAGCCAATGGTCAGTCCTCTTCCTTGTCGTCTGATCTTCTTATCAACTGCCAGATGGTTAACTCGTTTTGTAGTCGATTTTGCTAGAATGCAATATTGAATAAGAAAACTTGAAGCATCTTTCTTTCCAGAGACCGTATGGCCGTGACCTTGCTCAATTTCAATGAACTGATCTATATCTGCCAGCATGCCAACAAGTAGCCCATATTGGACCCATATTGGACCCATACTTCCATTTGGGACCTGTATAGAGCCCATACGGGTCTCATATAATGTTCATGGAAATGCTCCCATGGATAATAGAAGCCTCGACTCGCAACCGAACCTGACCAAACCTGTAACTTTCATTCAGACTTGATTGAATGCCTGAGATTAAGTTGATCCTCTTGACAACTAATTTTTCAGGCGCTATATAAAAATGATCCTAATGACAATATAAATGATCCACACCATAGACCATGCTCTCTGTTTGCTGTAAACGAATTTTACTCATATATATAGTATTAGTAAATACACGAATTCATCCACTTGCCCGTTTATTTCTATTCCAAGACACAGTTTTGTCAATCAGCGAAGACCTACATGGACCTACTTATGCTGATTATATATTTATGCGCATCTGGGCTAAAATTGCAAAAAAATACTGTGTTCTGGTGGAGTTTGAACCAACCCCTTAGACGAGCTAATAGCAAAAACACAACTCTGCCGTGTATCAGATCTTGACATTTTATGTCAACAATTATATGCATCTCTATACAAATAATACAACGACTGTGTAGTCTATTTTTAATAATCTCTGTTTCGATCACTGTCTGTTAGCCTTTCGTAGCCAATAGATGCTACATTTAAGCCTTTCGTAGCCAATAGATGCTACATTTAAGCCTTTCGTAGCCAATAGATGCTACATTTAAACCTTTCGTAGCCAATAGATGCTACATTTAAGCCTTTCGTAGCCAATAGATGCTACATTTAAGCCTTTCATAGCCAATAGACGCTACATTTAAGCCCTTGAACAAGTTCATAGTTTCTAAATCTTTATTGGACGTTAGATAAGATAGAAGGGCAGATGAACTGACAGCAATGTACAGTATCAGATTCCCAGTCATGGTCGAGATGTGAACTCGTGTAGGCCCTAGATCTACTTCTTTTCAAAAACGAACTGTATGAACTAAAACAGAGACAAGAATTTATGAGACGATATAAATTAGCACGTTGAACACCAGCGAATCAAGATGAGAACAGTTGTGGAGTTTGAACCCATAACAGAAAATACTAGGCCAATGAAACCAGTGTTGTATCAATTACATTGCAAATGTAATTCAATTATAATTGCAATTACATGCTTGTAAATGTAATTGAATTACAATTACAATTACTTGATTGTGAAAGTAATTGAATTACAATTACATTTTGATTGTAATTCAATTACCAATTACTTTTCAATTATTCCTTTAAAATTGGCAAATGATTTAGAATTTTTTCGATCAATTTTAATTTACTTTATTTTTAAACTAAAACATCCAATGGACCAGTGGCCTGTAAATTGTAATAATATATTGGCCTACAAACATTCAATTGTATCATAAGTTTGTCAGGTATTCAAAATACGATTTACAATTATGATCCATTAAAACAAGTTAGAGTTTATTTGATTTTTAGTAGAAGTTTTTCAAAATGACAGTCTGTTAGAGAACTCAGTTGATTGCGCCTAGGTGAGTGAGACAATTCGTACAGCAGTGCTAAAGAGACGCTCAACTGGAGCTAAGATGGCAGCTAATTTTTCTGTAGGCAGCCGCAGTAAGCTAGCTAAGAATGAATGCATTACTGCATGGATAGTCTGATAATGATGGCCAGCCCTTGCACTTGGGGTCTATCGAAGTGTGCTGTAAGATTGTAAGAGGGGTGTAAAGGAAGAACAATGTTGACAATTATGTTGCCATGCAAACATAATGCAGAACCTTTATTCAATTGGCCCGGGTCAACCCAGCAGGTTGGCATCTTTGCAGACTTTATCAAAGTAATTCGTAATTGATACTTCATTCAATTACAAATTACATGCAAAATTGTAATTCAAATACAATTACAATTACTGGACTTAAAATGTAATTCAATTACAATTGCAATTACAGAACTTGTAATTCAATTACGTAATTCAATTACATGTATTTCAATTACTGAACAACACTGAATGAAACTGTAAGGAATCTGCTCCTTGCAATGAACTGGAAAGAAAGAAATAAAATACCGGTACCGGTATGTAGCATAGGATTAACTAAGCTGTGTAAAGTCATCATTGATCATTTGGAGAGTATGTCGGTCTTGACCGGATACTGAAAGCGACAAGGCGTGCAAGATTCGAAGGCAAATTCATATAAAGTTTTTCATACATACAAATTTCCAAACACTGAGTAAACCAAGGCCCTAATCATCCTAATGCATGCATACAAGCAGAAACAATCGTCAAAGAGCTAAAATTGTATAAAGGAGCACATCAATATCGACGCCTTTTGCTGAAAACATTATCGAAAACGATTATTATTTGGCTCTTGACTTGTTTTCATCCTGCATATGTGCTTGTGGCTGTTCTGGCCACACAGAGACATAGTGTCTGCTGAATGCAGAGTTTATTACTTTGGTTAAAACGAATCTTGAGGTGAATGTCTGTTGAATGTTGTATTGTGTTTAGCCCAGATTCGGAGTCTGTTTCGATGTGGACGGGGTACTGGCCAAAGGCACGATCGCCATCCCAGCTGCACCGCGGGCCATTCGGAAACTGGTCGACGAGAGGGATCATTTTCGCATTCCTGTGGCCTTCGTCACTAACTCGCTCAACCGAAACCAAGGCCCTAATCATCCTAATGCATGCATACAAGCAGAAACAATCGTCAAAGAGCTAAAATTGTATAAAGGAGCACATCAATATCGACGCCTTTTGCTGAAAACATTATCGAAAACGATTATTATTTGGCTCTTGACTTGTTTTCATCCTGCATATGTGCTTGTGGCTGTTCTGGCCACACAGAGACATAGTGTCTGCTGAATGCAGAGTTTATTACTTTGGTTAAAACGAATCTTGAGGTGAATGTCTGTTGAATGTTGTATTGTGTTTAGCCCAGATTCGGAGTCTGTTTCGATGTGGACGGGGTACTGGCCAAAGGCACGATCGCCATCCCAGCTGCACCGCGGGCCATTCGGAAACTGGTCGACGAGAGGGATCATTTTCGCATTCCTGTGGCCTTCGTCACTAACTCGCTCAACCGAAACGTCGATCGAGCGGAACAACTGTCTGGAATGCTCGGCGTACGGGTCAGTAGCTTCGATGTCTTATATCGAAACATATAGTCTTGCCGTATCACCTTTGATAAAGTAAAGCATCTTTCGGTCGCCACATATTCTGTTGAAATTATGAAGAGGTGTCCCTACTTAGCGGGATCTTTGATCCCTTCAAGGCCTTCCATTGTGGCATTCAACATTCCATACATAAACGTGCAATCTGATTTGTATACTATCATTGTTTATTGTTGTTTGGCTACAAATAAACGATTGATTGATTGATTGATAATCTTGGAGTAATGGATGACAATCTAATCTAATCTTGAGACTTCTATAGAGCCGTTATCGTAGTACGCTGCACTCAACGCAACAAAAACAAGTGAATTACAGCTGCCGTATGTAATCATAATACATTTGAGAGATCCAGTCGAAATATGTGCAGTTGTAAACTCTAGGAATTGGGCTGCGGCAGGTAAGAAAGCTGGAAGTGGTGAGTTTTGCGCCAGACTTGAGCGACATTGGAGAACTGGTAATGCACACAGTTCACTTCAAAACTCAGCAGTGTCTATGTGTTACATCCTTATGAAACAGACCTAGACCAGACGAAGTTTTTTAAATGCAAAAGCTAGGCCATGATGCCACCATATGAATACACCTGAACGTATACCTGATCAGAAAAAGAATATAAGTACCTGATATATAATTAATGTCATGATGCCAAGTTTTAAGTTGCATATACCTGTTATAGGTGTTATAGGTTAGCCAACATAATGATGATACCTCACATATACCTCAGTCAGGATGCCAAGTTTTAAATGTTTTATGTATACCTGTTGTAGGTGAATCCCCAGATGATGATTCAGGCTCCTGGTCCTCTAGAGATCTTTGACAAACTCCATCCGAAGTTCTGTCTCGTCGTCGGACAAGGAAAGATACGAGATATAGCAACGGAGTATCCTTTCTAAAGCATCGTATACTAGCATCTAGAAATTTATAAAGCACAGCATATAGACTATTCTGCGACTGTTGCACTCGCGTTGCCTACCTTGTGGAGACCTTCTACTAAGGTCGACCACGTGAACAGTTTAATCTGTTCGGACTAAATAGCTTCAATAGCGCCATTTTAATGTGCTAAGTATGAATCAATGTTCGCTGCTAAATGAAGGCGGTGTATACCTAGTCCTCCATGCTGTATGAAGGCCGACATTCGGCTCTGCGAGTTGCTTTCCAACAACCCTAGTCCAAATAGTTCAAGGTCGACGACTTGGTCTACTCCAATCCCGCAAGGCCTTGTTATGGGGACCTACACTCCGGTGGTTCTCGTCTCCTGGAGCACGACCAACATGCCCGACGAAGCGCAATCTGGGTTTCGAACAGTGGCATAGACTGGTGCCATAGCTATTCTCCTTCTGATCACCGGATTGGTCAAATTAATGGTCTGAGTAGAGAATGAGAAGGATCCTTCTGAGGGACCGCATGTCGAAAGTGTTTCTTGTCTAGAGTAGACTGTTTATCTGTGGCAGACCACGTCTCGCAACTGCAGAGGAGTACTGCCAGCGCGAACAGTCTATACTCACTCTATAGAACTATACAGTTTAGTATTCAGCTCAGCTGTAGAGCGGAGCGACATATTATGTGCTTATGCAGAGAGACCATACAGCATCTGGCGATAGCAATTCGGTGCTTGGTCTACTGCGACATGTGGATCCATTGGACACTGTCTGGCTGTTGATGTAAATGAAGGCTTCAGCAGCCTTCAACTCTTCACCTTCTGCTGCCGTTGTTAGTAACTGGCCAGACGGGTAATCCATACATACAGCGGGTGAGACATGCATGTTCTTAGCGCAACAGTATACAGTGCGACAGAAACGATGCAAAGTCTCGCTAAGTTAGTCCTACTTTTCAATTTAAAACAAATTAAACGACGATTGGCCACCTTGCGTCTGTGGTCGGCTGCAGCTGTGGAGACTTTCTTTAACTTGCTTCCCAGTCTAGGCTTTAAGAACGTCTGCACGATTGAAGACGTTGCTGAAGCATATCCACTTCTCGACATGGTCGACCATGACAACCGAAGAAGAGTTGTAAGTATATCTTCCATTGGACATAAATCTACAGAGAAACATAGTCTGCTATTTTCAAGGAGTCTTCCTCTTATGGCTTCGTAAGCATTAGAATCGCAGTATGTGTACATGGTTGTATGAACGGTAGAAAAAGCAACTTTGGTTCATTAAGTGCAATCGATTTCCATCAATTTTTCATTAATTGATCAGAAGACATGCCAATCAACAGTCAATAGGTCTTCCATTAATAATTTCCTGTTAACTCTGTTTTGCTGACAGATAATCGTCTGCACCTATGAGCATCTGACCATATCCCACATAAATTAGACCATTTGATTAGGATTGGGTATCATTGGGGCTGTAGAGTTAGTTGTCGGATCGGTAGCACTTGAGGTGATGACAAAGACGTTGACGACGACAACGGCGATGATGATGACCATCATTACGCTGCTGATTATGATCATGATGATGATGATCATGATAATGAAGTTGAATGAAATAGAGCGAGAAGGAAGGTGAACGGCAAGGTACAAATGCAATGATGAGTTCTGTACAATATTCGTTGCGTTTCCTTTTTACAGGCTGTGCATGGCTACGTGGAAAAAGATTTTCCAAGAATCGAGGGTATGTACATTGTACAAGCTATGCGCACCAGATAACAAATACGTTTACAAGATTTCTATAATTATCCTGAGCATCATTATCGTCAGCATCATCAGCATCATGATCATCATCATAATCATTACCGTCATCAACATCATCACTACTTGCTGATGATAAAGATGCCCCTGGAGATGGGGGTTTAGGGTAATGGTAACACACTAGCACGGGATCGCTTCCCGCTACTCTCCCAAAAATCGACTCAGCCTTTCATTCGCCAGATGGCGTTGGCAAAATGAGCAATAGGGCGTGATGGGCGCCTTGCATGGCTGCCAAACAGTTAAATTCGAATCCTGTAATAACTTGTGATCATCCGTTCATACTATGAATTATTGTTATCATACTGCGGTGTGTCAGTTTGAGATAATAAACGAAGATGATGATGATTATTATTATTATTATTATTATTATTATTATTATTTTTTTTTTTATTTTTTTTTTTATTATTATTATAGTATTATAGTGCATCCAGTAGGAATCCATCAGCAAAGTAGTCAATTCCAAGATACACCAGGAATGTCAGCTCAATGAAAAAATCTTTTACGAGAAAGGTCGAGAATTGTTTTCTAATGATGTGCTCTTCGGACATAAAAGAGTACTCTGTTGAGAAAGGCGATTCCTCAGAATTCCGATATCTGTCCAGCATGGTCAAGAGATGACCCAAATGCCGTCGATTAATTTTTTAGTAGACTTAAACGAATCATTGGATGATTATTTGTAGCTATTTTACTTATACAAAATATGAAATCAATCCGCGAATGTTTTGATCCCTCAGTCTACGTGGGTAAAACAAATGTAAGCTTAGTCAGTAAATATATCACATTTTGTACATAATAAATGCGCTACCTCAGCCAACCAAAATGATCTTAAAGGCACTCGCCCGCGCAGTCACCAAAACTCCCAAACACCATCACATAACCCCTGTTCTGAAATCACTTCATTGGCTTAAAGTCCCTCAGCGCCTCCATTAGGCCTACAAAATAGTATCTCTTACCTACAATGCCCTTCAAACATCTAAACCCTCTTACATTCGCCAGCTATTCACCATCCAACCGCCTGGGTCTACTCGCTCATCATCATATCTTTCTCTATACCGGCCTCCAGTCTCATCCTCCTCTGAAATTCTGCAACTGCTCCTTAGTCTATGCTGCACCAGCTCTTTGGAACAGACTCCCAAAAGACCTCCGCCAGTTTGCTCATCATCCTATCTCGCCTCTTAACTCAAACTCTCCTCCGCTTGCACTCTCCTCTTCTGCTTTCCACTCACGACTGAAAACCGAACTCTTCAAGATATCCTATCCTGATTCAACTCCTGCGCCACCGCACGACCACCGTCATCACCGATTGCCACCGTAGCACCATGCTGTCTCCTCGGCTTGACCTCCCCGGATTTTGACCTGGCACCGAAACGAACAGAGAGAGTTTGGCTATTGCGGACTTGATTTGATATAGCGCCGGTGAATAAGCTGGTCTCCCTGACGTGGCTTTTGTGGGCGCTGAGAAATTTTCGAAGATTTACATTACATTACATTACATTACACTAAGAACAAAAGTTATCCAATACTGAATCGGAGTTTCACGCCGAAGCGCATGAGCAATTATTGCGAGTGAAGGACTTGCCCAGGGTCCCTACGCGGGGCCTTGAGGTGGATTCGAACCCGCAACCCTCCGGCTGCAAGGCACCGAACATACCCCTACACCACCGCGCCCCACGTAAATAAGCCCCGCCTATATCTTTGCAATCCCTGGTCTTTGGAGAATTATAGGTGATGGAGATTGTCCAGGATAGGATCACCTTAAATAATCCAGTGACGAGTGAATAAGAAGGAGAGACGAAGGGAAGGAGCCGGTCAGGGAAGATCAACGTAGAAGGCAGAAACGTCAGGAGATTATATCCAGCTACTGTCAAATCCGGTCTTAGAATCATCCATACTCGATATCTGGAATCGTGTACTCGAATATTCTTCACGTTGTGTGTTTAAAGAATAATAATCATCAAATTTGAAGCTCTCATTTCTTGAGTAATAAAATCACTTATATTCCCCTATCGTAATCGTAATCTCCAAACTTCTACAGCGTCACTCGAAAGCCAAGCGCAGGGCACCAGCGTATTCACGAGCGCTGCGTCTAGTCAGAAGGGTTGTCCAAAAAAGTAGTCCGAGCGCGGTCAGAGTCCGGTTTCCAGAGGATCACAGGGGTCAGATTAGCTATTAAGGTGGGTGTCGTTTAGGTCGAGAGTTTGAAGGTACAGGATCAGTTGAGTCGTGGTAAGAGTTCTTGAAAAGGAGAGACTTTAGTTTCGAGTGGAAAGCCTTGGCGGTGATGGATAGAGGAGCCTGATGCGGATGATGGTGGGTGACTGGAGATGATGGTTGAGGAACCGAAAAAGTGCGGAATTCAGGAGGTAGGTCGTTCCAGAGACGTGGTGCAGTGTTGTATATTGCTCGGTTGGAGAACTTGAGATGAGTAGTGACAGGAGGTCGAGAGAGAGTGAGAATGGAGGAAGATCTGGTAGAGCGGGTTGGCTGGGCTATACAGTTCATCAAGAGACATCGCTCGTGTAGCGTAAATACGCACGACAGATTCATTCACTGCATAATTATAGTAGAGAAATGTTGGTAGTTCCCGGTTAAGAATCTTGCAGAAGATGCTGAGTCCAGACATTCCTCCGTCATCGCGTCTGTGGACGACGGCATTCTTCGATGCCGGTGTCACGAAATAGAGTATCTTCCAAAATGAGTATACGCTTGGCGAAATGGAGTATCCTGTTTAGTTTGCGTTAGGCTATTGGCGGTTTCTAAGTGTATTCAGTCGTACTGTTTGGATTTATTGTACACATGAAAAGTTGAAGTTGCGTATCTTTAGTTTGTACGTCGACCTGAAATCAATTTACTTCGTTTTTGGCGATTTTTACTGGATTTTCGTCTTGGCTATCGTGATGCGTATGACGAAGGGGAATGGAATGGCTAATGCTACCCGGAAACTCTGCACCGGTTTATTCTATGCTGGGTATATGCTTTAGGGGAACAGAATATCACGGGACACCGGCAATTGTTCATTGCTATCAAATAAACCTCGCTGTTAGCCTTCTTTACTAAGCAGACGATTCAACTGTTATTCTTCGTCTATAATTGGGAAACATAGTTTTGAAGCCGATATGTGATTGTTTATTATCCTTCATTAGTTCATACAATTTTAGTAATTTGTCTTAATCCAAATTGAATACGAGAAATGATCTTGAGACTTTCCTTTAATTTGGATCATCGTTCTGCTCAATGATCCTTGAGTTGGCAGGTTATCTGGCGACAGAATCTGATAGTAGGCCTAAAGTTGAAGTAATGGATACTAGCCTATATTGTGAAGAGCAAAAATGAGCCCCAATTGCGCAGTGTCCCTAAATGGTGAAAATTCTCTGTTTCCCAGTTAGCTACAACTTTGTGTATTCTAATAATATTCGCTAGATGTCTCGGGAGTTATATATGGAACCACGAACCTCTGGTCCCATGTATTATTATATGAATAAATAGCTCATATTATTTCTCCAAATGCACAATCGCAAAGATTGCGCTTTAAACATATAATAGAGGTCTATCTTCTTCAAAAACTATATACTGTTTGGCAGATTCTTGTCAAAATCTATGAAGCACTTCTAAACACACTTTAAAAAACGCGTAGGGCCTAATATAAAATTGAAATTAAATTGTGCTTATAAACGAGTTAATATATTATGTATGACTGTTTAAAAAAACGTAATTACCGTACCTACTATTGTAAGAAAACAGTAACATCATAGTAGTGTAAACACTTAACAATAATTACAACAATTTATATGGCGCCCGAACACGGCCATGCCGTTACAAGGGCACCTCATAAAACAGCTAACAACAGTCGGGATAAGCCCTAGCGAACAGGTGTGATTTTAGTATGGATTTAAAGGACTCCACTGAGTCGGCCAATCGAATATCAGTTTAAAAATGAGCGCCGAGTGTCAGAGAGTCATAATAGGCATCTGCACATCGACAAATATATTCAACGCAGATCGACCAATTTTTCAAACAATTCCGTTGAAATGTTTTCACTAAGTTTGGCCATATTTTAAATGATTCGTTAGCATGACTCCAATTGTGAGGCGCTATTAGTACTGAATTTTAAATACGAATCTTTTGTAAATTATTTTAACAAACCTTGAGCGAAGGTCTGCAGAGGAAACCGACCTCCAGCTGCAACAACAGAACCAGCCACATTCACGTATCCAGAGGAGCATCTTAGCTGCTGCTGCTGCTGCTGCTGAGGCTTGCCATGATGACCATGCACTTTAGATGGACCTGAGGCTGAATCGAAGGCCACCAACTGACCACTGCAGCTGTCAACTGAACAGAAATCGCATTTATCGTTGAACTGATGATGCTGTCGAAAACCATCCAGAAATAACGACAAAGACTGGTGGTGGTTGTCATGATGATTATTCAGTCTTGCGGCTGATAATGCCAACGCCTCCGCTGAATTCTTTAGCATTCTACAATCAACAGCATTAATTAGGTATAGGCCTAATTATAAGCGATAGGCATTAGTCTTTTATCACTTCAACCTACAACAAGAACTGTGCTCAAAAAGCCAATTTGCAAAATTGCCAAAACTCCTGAATACAAAGCGAAAACCTCAAATTACTATACATAGACTTTAAATAAGATCAATGGTTTGATCCATTCCAACTTGTAATGGATAATTTTACGTGGGTACTTTAGTTGACTTTTTGATTAATTATCATTATGCGCCAATTCGATATAAAATAAAATGGCTCTTGTGATGCTTACGATATAGAATCAAGGTCCGTGCTATATATTTGGCTCATATTATAAAAGCATTGAGTGCAACAAGGTCTGCTCTTTGGACAGTCTCTAACTATGTAAAATATTAACTATGCTATTTTAAATATACCGAACTGGAACGAAAACTGAAGATAAACAATAAACTTCACCGTTTAACACTTGCTCTCCAAATGCAAAATATTTGTTTCTATATAAATTTCATTAAAAGCCATGAGCATTAATAGCCTACATCAGATCCAACTAACTAGCTCGAATTTACTTAAGTTTGCACGACGTCTAATACCTTTTACCTTTCGTTTCCTAGCTCGTGCAATTCTGAACATCAAATGTAAGTCCTTATGGTCTTGCGATAATGTTGTCAACGTGTCGAAGGTTCAAATGTGCGAAAGCTGTCTGTCTGTTTTACATCTATATATATTAGGACATGGCCAGAAGTGACCCTGTCGGGAAAGCATGCGGACAGGAAGCTAGGACTCACTCGAGGGATATAATTCAGTAAGTTGAGATGCGATTATACTGAGATTCTAACTTTAGGTGACACGTCAATTATAGAATGGAGCCACAAAAACTTTCTTTTGCAATCCATACTATCACGATTTCAACAGGTTCCTGTCAGCATTCAGACTCCTCAACATGGCAAAACAAACAGCATAATCACGCGCACCATTGTTAGAATGGATTGTCACACATGAGTAAGCAGCTGAGCAATGGCAGGCAACCAAGCACGCGTACCTTGTTGGACAGGTCCATGTATTGTCCACTATTACACATTATAAGTGAAAATAATCATTCATGAGTTATAGGCACAACAGGTCAATTGCGTATTGCATGCGCGAAGTCCTCCAACATTTCGTTACGGTCTCCTGCGGTAATGCAAACATATCCTACGCTTCAGATAGCGTTGCTCTGCGGTTGTTAGTCCATCCTTGAAAGTGACATTTCAATGATTATTCGGAACATTTATTTGTCAGATTCGTATCTACGCGAGCGACGTGGGCTAACTCTAGATGCAAGTGCACAGATATGAAAACTTTCTTGGAGTTAAAATGTCAAGTTCTATAATATACTGAGTCTA